>JAODLI010016709.1:0-23387 GCA_027575585.1 Percopsis omiscomaycus
GTAATTTAGGCTACTAATTGTAAGTCGCTTTGGATAAAAGCGTCTGCTAAATGCTTAAATGTAAATGTAAATGTAATATAGGCTTAATCTGCACTATTAACCCTAACAAAACACTATGTTTTACATAGATCATAAGCACAATAGTACAATATTGTAGGCTATGTCAGGAAGTAGCTGGCAGTCCATTGTGCTATGCTGCTAAAAAAACAGGTAATCATCTGCATAAAAAAACACTGCATTTGCAGTGGCTTTATTCTGACAGTCAAAGCTATACCTAAAGCTTTATACTTTGTGTCAGTGGTTAAAACCACTTCCGTGCCTGCCTGGGCCTCGGCCCTGAGCTCTACCAGCAGCTGTGCTCTCTGTGCTCTCTGTCCCCCCAAACCACTTTCATCCACTATAAATACCAAAGTGTTGTATATCTTGTGCATCTGACAATTTCATAGGTTTGCTGACGCGTAGACATACTTGTTGGAGACATTCACCTCACTAGTTCTGTATAGTAAATGCTTAAGGACTTTTTCTGTGTTTACAAGAGTAAATGACAGGAAACGATAACTTGAGTATCTTGGAGGTTAGATGCTTGCAGATTTTTTGCCTTCCTTTTTCACTGTAGCAGACAAACGTCATTAGTGAATAGCTACGGTTTTGGAAAGGGTGGTTTGACGATTTCCGTTTAAGTGAACGTTAAAAATAAAAGTATATAGGCCTACAGTATAGTGGCAGCCTTTGAGTTTGCTACACCTTTTGGGCCCAGGGTTGAGAAAGAACATTTTCAAAGTTATAAATTTTAAGGCTTTATTCTATTACACATAAGCTAACCATATAGTTTGTAAATCAATCAGCAGATGGAGCTAATGCCCCATTTGAAAGGACACTGGAATATGTAGCCAAACATTATAAGATGGTGTTCTGGTGGTTGTTGTAGTAGGGCAATCATTTTTCATACCCAACAATAGGGAAATCTAAGGGGGCTAAGCAAATGCTGGGATTACATTCTGTGAGATCATTCCAGGTTATTGTTAAAGGTATACTCTTTGATGTGCTCTACTACACCTAGAACCCCATATTTTAGCTCCTGCACACTGTTGATGTTAGCAAAACAACTTGCTACTAATGTGTGGCTGTAGGGGGACTGGGGGAGGGGTAGCGAACAGCAACATCTCTGGGTTCAAGCCCCAGAGATGGCCTACCTATAAGCATCCTTGAGCCCTATCTGCTCCATGTAACAGCGGCATGTAATTGTAAGTCGCTTTGGATAAAAGTGTCTGCTAAATTACCTAATTGTAATTGTAATTGAATATACAAAAAGAGTGATCTATTGGAAAGTGTAGGTTTTAGTGTAGCTATCAGTCACTTTTTTGAACAGATGATTTGTGTGTGTGTGTGTACAAGACCTCAACTAAAGGGTTATTTTCAGTGCATGGGTGCATTAGCAAATGTGTTGAACATCAAAATATAAAAAGATGTTGTTTGGAATAATGTGCAGGTTGGAATGGTCTTTGTTCTGAACCCGTTTGTTCTGAATAGCATGCTGTCAGTATTAGTCACGTAATTACACAGACAGAGACGTGAGGTAGAGAGCAGAGAATTGCGGATGGGAGGAAAGGGCGGGAAAAGAGGTCAATAAGACAGGAGAAATGGGCTGAGAATGAAAGCACAACGGAGGAAGTTGGTGCAGCGAGAGACAGGGGGAGTGCATATGAGTGCTGCGGAGGAGGAGTAGAGGGGAGTGTGAGCCACTCAACACTTTTCCACTCAACCATTTTTTTATCGTTTCTGTTTCAACCACAAGGGTAATAATTCCAGACACAAACACACAAACAGAGTAATGTCCTCTTTAATAAAGACAATTTGCTAAAATCATTTTCTTTTTCTTTTTTAATTCTTGAATTATCTTGCGTCGCTTATGGGCCCCGACCCCCAGTTTGACAAACCTGTAGGGAAAGAAAAGAAAACAGAATGAAGAAGAGCTAAAAAGCGGATTTCAAGGTGACAAGACGAATTGAAGAAGAGGGAGGGAAATAAAGGTAAAAAAACAGAAATGGGTAAGGCGGAGTGGCTAGAGGGACAGGATCAAAGAAAGGAGGAGGAGGATGGAAGGAGGAAGACGAGAGGAGGGGGGGGCAGCCTACTGTGCTATTTGAGGCATTGATTACAGATACCTTTAGACCTCAATAACTACTTCAAATGTACTGTAGTGTTTAGAGCAGCCCACGCATAGCTAGCCTCTCTCTCTCTCTCTCTCTCTCTCTCTCTCTATGTCATTAAACAACATTCTTATACATGTATAAGTAATATGTATCATGATTTGTTTGCATCTGACTTTCAAGTTTGCAGCCAATATCTCTTAATGTAAACAGTACAACCATTCGATTCTGCAAACTGTAGTAACTGGAGGTCCGCATATTCGAGAACAGCCTTATTACATGATTGGTTTATCTCCATGTAGGGTATACTTGCACAGTACCTAACCAGAATTGGGATTTTGTCCCCAACACCATGGAATGCCTCGGTTGAAAGGACCTACTTTCCTTCCTCTCTCTCTCTGTCTCTCTCTCTGTCTCTCTCTCGCTCTCTCTCTATCTCTCTTGCTCTCTCTCTCTCCCCCCACAGCACCCCATATCCTTGCTGTTAACAGATAAGCCTTTAACTCTATTAATATCTGTGGAAACACCTCAGTGGCACACTTCCGACATTACTGCTTACACGGTTATGCAAGTGTGTACAGAAGTGTATTGCTTCTTTGTGTGTGTCTGCGTTTGTGCTGGGGCCATCCAATGTTAATGTACTATGGACTTTGAATTGAGAGGCAGCAATTAAGAGAGAGAGAAAGGGAGGCAGATCTAGACGGTATAGGAAACAAAAAGGTCGCATGAATGATTTATAACTCAAATTATGACTATTGGAAACAAGAGCACGGAGGACACATGCGCTATTAGAAGGAGCCATATTGTGAGAGAGAAGCTACTCTAATGTGTAGTCTAATGGTTGTGTGGTCATCGTGTCTGTACTACTCTGCAGCTTACTTACATTGTCTCTCTCTCTCTCTGTCTCTCTCTGTCTCTCTCATTCTCTCTCTCTCTCTCTCGCTCTCTGCCTCTCTCGCTCTCTCACACACACACAAAGTATCAAAACATTAGATAAAGAGGGAAATGAAAAATAGTTCAGTAAATGTGTGTTTGTATGTGTGCGCACACAAGCACATGCACGTGTATGTGCTGCTGATATCACAGAGTACCGGTTATTCATCCTGTAGGTTTGTACACGCTGTCATTGTCGTCACAGCATCAGACCTTCATTGGCGTGAAGACAACATGTTTACTGTGTCATGAAGTGGCTCCTCAGACCACTTGAGGGGGGGGCAGGGGGGGGGGGGTGCTCTGTGATTGCTAGCTTGTTTGTGAGTGTGAGAGACAGAGAGAGAGACACAGAGAGAAAGAGAGAGAGAGAGAGAGAGAGAGAGAGAGAGAGAGAGAGACAGAGAGAGAGACAGAGATAGAGAGAGAGAGAGAGAGAAAGAGAGAGAGACAGAGAGAGAGAGAGAGAGTCAGAGAGAGAGTCAGAGAGAGAAAGAGATAGAGACAGAGAGAGTCAGAGAGAGAGGAACAGAGAGAGAAAGAGAGAGAGACAGAGAGAGGGAGTCAGAGAAAGAGGGACAGAGAGAGAAAGAGAGAGAGACAGAGTCAGAGAGAGAGGGACAGAGAGAGAAAGAGAGAGAGACAGAGAGACAGAGAAAGAGAATTTACAGTTTTCTGATTTATCTATCGAGTCACGTACACATAGAGGTATATACCGAAATGGCTTGCTTGTGATTTATTTCTTCTGCAGGTTTTCACACGCGCACGGGTCTAATGTAGTAGGGTCGCAGGACAGAAATCAAACCCCGCTGAGAGGCGAGTAAGATATGGAGATAGAGAGCAAGAGAAGGAGAGAGCACGAGGGAAGGTAAGTTAGGACCTAGTGAAGAAGGCAGAAAGGGAGGGGCTGAGAAAGGGAGAGAAGAGAGGGCTGAGACAGAGAGGGTGGGAGGGAAGGAGGGAGGGAGTATTGGAAAAGGGAAGCATAGGTTCACAAGGCTGATAATATACTCTGGGTCCAGTCATGGAACATGCCGGTAAGTGTCTTTTCTGCAAAATATGCTCTCTCTCTCTCTCTCTCTCTCTCTCTCTCTCTCTCTTTACCTTCTAGTCCTGTGTTAGTGAAAGAAAGAGAGAAATAAAACGTCTTTTGAAGGGTCAAGGAAACAAGCCCAAACCGATTCAGGGACAGAAAGATTCTTTACATACATTCCCCTCTTGACGTGGTACAGAAAGTGCTAGTATGTATACAGTACTGTGCTTTGGCTGAGTACACTATCTCTCCGGCTATTTCATGACTGTCAACTTAACAGTACTATGAGCCTCACTACCAAGACTATAGGCCCACTGTTAACTGTATACAGTATGTAAAGTAAAAGTGCATATGGGTAGCTGGCATACTATATATTTAATGAACTGAATTGTATATAGACTCTAAACGTGAGCAGTGATGCTTTTATAGGCATTATTCTGCCTATGCTAACACTGGTTTGTCCAGCATTTACCTTGCGCATTAAAAAACACGACACCTGTATATTTTGTTTTTCTGCATTAGCGGGAAAAGACATAGACAGCTGGTCATAATGGACATACACAAATAAAATCGCTTGTGTGTGCACACATGTGTGTGTATGTGTGTGTGTTGGGGGTTATGTGTGGGTGAGGCAGGTGCAACAAGCAGGATGGTCTACTGTGACACGTGTTATTGAAGGTGAATTTTGCAAGGCAAAACATAATGTGTTTCTAGTGTGTGTGCACTCATGCACTCAGACACACACTTGAGTGTACAGTATGCGTGTACTGTGCATGTACATTGTTTCGTGAGTGCGCCCCTGTGCATGTGCATATGCACGCCTTGGTTGTGTGTGTCTGTGTGTCTGTGTGTGCGTGTGGGGCTATGTAACATGAGACCGGATGTCCATATTTGCATATAGCCGTTCAACCCAAGTGATTCAGCATTGTGCTCTAATATCTAGGCCATCAGGAGACATAGCCCAAGTTTATCCTAATGACAATCTGGTGTGGACGGCACCTTGCTGTCTATCTTTTGCAATCTAGCCTTTTGTCTGAAAATGTTCTCGAAATTGTCTTGCCATGGAATGGAAGATGAACTCGATTGATTAAAGGCCAAAAACAAACCAAGCACATTTCACTGAACCATGAAATTTTGCCCAGCTGCAGCAGTGCTCTTAGTTTTATAAAACTAAGAGGATAATAATATATAATTTCTACCAGGTGGAGATGCATTAAAATGGAAAGATGAGTGGATTAGCTGCCATATGTTGCTCCCACAGACCCTCTAAGCGGCTCATTGTGTCAGATAAAAGACAGTTGAACAGTGTAACTTTCATCACCATAAAAACCAATGGTGCCAGCTTTCAAACAAATAAGTGCTTAAACAATGTCCTCAGCCGCAGAGTTAAACAAGGTGACATACAGTGTATAGTCTCTGTTGTATGTGACAGAAACTTGCCTGTAAATGTGTTTAGATAGAGATGAGGCTCTGGCAATTCCTTTTGAGATCTGCTGCTACCAAGTAAAAGAATATTGATAAATATAATATAAGTCCTACAGAATTAATGATCTAGAGTATGGAGGATTTGCTTTGTCTATCTTATTATTCTAATTATTTATCATTTAAATTGTAAGACATTGTGTTTTTTGGGGGGTGGGTGGGTTAAAAACCTTTTCAGACTTGAAACAAAAACAGTTTGAAATGCATATTGTAAGAATTATCGATAGCAATCAATATTTCCTTCTCTGGCTTTTCTGGCTTTCTCTATTTTGAAAGAAATTCAATCAGTAAATCCTTGCCTGCCCCCAATTTGCCCCTCCATCTCTCTCATCTTCTCTCTCCCTGGTTCTCCGACTGGCAGGATGTCAGCTATTGATTTATACTGGCAACGTTTTAGCAGTGATGGCTTATAATAGGGGTACCAAACAGACAGTCAACAAACAAGAGATCAGGTTTCCTGCTAGCTGGCTATAGCATAAAAGAGGAGGTGAAATGAGAGCAATTATTCATAATGTCATTACTGACGAATAACCCTTTAATTAAAATAGTTGGATGGATGGATGGATGGATGGGTGGAGGGAGGGGAAGTTATTAATGTTTAACTATTTTATCAATGTTAAATAAAGTTGGCTACAGATTTCTATCACCAACAGCAACATTTTGTTGAAACCTCTTGTAAACTGAGAGCTAATTTTGGAGCACATGTACATTATATACATTATGCATTTAATGCGAAGCATCTTGATGTTAAATATACACTTCCTCAGAACCTAAAACCTTTTCCCCTAGCTTATTTGGAAACCAAAAACACAATGCTGATTGGTTGTTTAATGAGGTTGGGGGGAGTATTTACTTATAATAAACATATAAATTACCATAATTTGACCATGAGAGACATCGCATACAGTACATTACAAGTACACAAGTACACATGTACACATGTATGCAGACACACACACACACACACACACACACACACACACACACACACACACACACAGACAAGCAAACACTGTTAGTCCAAATTCAGTCTAGTTTTAGAGACTTTACCCCAATACAAAACTGAAGTTAATAAATAAATCAAGAGGGAAGGAAGGAAGGATCTGAATAGCACTTAAACAATTATTACCTCTTTGTTTAGTTAAGAACACCGCTAAATATTTGATGACTGGCTTCCTCTGTTTTCCTGTGTGGAGCTCCGTTCAGTAAGGTAAATGGGCTCTATTGGTGGTTCTGTTATTTAAAATAAACATGACTGAGCTTCATGGAAGCATGACGTTTATATACACATTTCCTCTTAGAAAATGGGCTCTATTAGTTATCTCATTTCATGTTAAACTGGACCTAGCTTACTATAAGCATGGGCTTTATACACACATTTTCCCATAGAAGCAGCGTCATTCTGATTTGTAGTCCTTTACCAAAGAATTACAAAAGTTCTGGCACTTCCTCCATTACTCAGAGTTAAAAGCATCAAATTGATCTGTGCCAAGGCCAGAGGGATCTTTTCCCTCTATGTAATTGATCAGTGAGCTATATGTAGACGCATGTAAGAATCAATGCCAAAGAATAATAGTGTTTGGGTTGCTGGGAGTAGAATTAGTCAGAGACGCAAGAGTTTATAGTGATGAATGACATATGAAATCCCAGGAATTGTTCTGGAAACTGTGTGGATTAGATGGGCAAGGACTTTCTTGTTCCTTAAAAATAACAACACAATTTATAGCGCTCTTGGGGAAGGCACTGGTCTGGTGGAGGTTTGCAGTGGTTCAGAGTTGTTAGTGTTGTGGTTGTGGTCAGTTTTGTGTATTTATGTAATCTCAAACCTTTCAAATTCTCTCTCGGGCTAGAGATCAGTGGCTTGCAATCATTTTGAGCCACAAGCGCCAAAAAAAATCTCTGTTAAAACCTCCGTCAACAGGGGGAGGTAATTCCCCAACAAATTTCAAAGCAAACTTGCCCAAATCACAAAGTAAAGAATAATACATTGTTTTATGCTGTTTGAAGTAGTATCTCCAAGGGGCAGCACATTCCAGGTGCCTCTGCAAAGGTTTTAGGAGCAGGAACAACTGCAGGAATGGCTGCAACCTGGTCACGCTCCGTGTGCATCAAATTTTGACATTCAGGCCGAATTGTAAACAAGAGAGTAGAAAACTGGACAGCAAAGCAGCGGCAGGTGGCGCAAGGTTGTTGACGTGGGACACCAGCCCTCAGTATAAAATACTCTCTATTTTTGTTTTTACTTCATGGCTTTTACACAGTGGTCCTTTAGAGATAATAAAACAGAAGTAATATGCTATACAAATAAGAATATCAAATATTATAAATATAACAAATGAATGGCCTAATAAATAAATATGTAAATAAATGAATGAATAGAAAACTTTATTTTAAAATGATTTCAGAATGATTTTATGATTGTCGCAAAAGCCTTTTGAGACACATCCTGGGGGCCCAACCCCCTCTTTGAAAACCCCTGTCCTATACAGAAAAGGACATCTAAACTTTAGGGCATGAGTATGAGAAGTATGAGGGGTATTCTAAATGTGTCTGGACGGTGTTTCTATGTATTAGAAATGTAAATATATTCATGGCACCATGGCGGTTGGCCTCCAACAAATTCACATTGTGTAGCTGGTATAAAACTTCAGGTTAATGCAATTATTTGCCCCGCCAATGCTAACAAAGTTTCTCTCTTCTGTTAAATGCCCTAAGTACTCCTGTTCGCTAACCCTCTCAAATCCTCTTGAATGACTTCCTTCCACTCTCAATTATCCAGTTCCCCTTGACAGATTGCAGTTCCACAAGAATGATCCTACTGGACAACTAGCAGGTCTAAAATTGTATATATCAATTGTATATATCAAGCATTCACATTTACAGCATTTAGCAGACACTTTTATCCACAGCCCTTACAATTAGTACATTTGTCAACAGTTGAACTGGTTAACCACCAGTTTTTGCAAGCAAATAACATTTTCCTTGAAAAAGGACAGCATCATGTCCTTGGAATTTTCCACACGGGCACGAAAGGGTTAAGGTTACTTCACTTATGCATTTTTAGGACATTACTCGAAAGTTATCATTCACTCCCCCAAAAAGTCTTTAATGGCTAGCAGCCTAAATTCTGGCAAATGCTTCATATTCTAAGAACAGAGTATAAATGAGGAATTTTTTGTATATTTTTTTTTTTAAAGGAGGAAAGAACAAGGATTTTTGTTTGTGGGAGTGGATGCTATGAGGTAGATAGATCGTAAGCAAAAGAATGCTTACATTTTCTGTGATAAATTGTTCTTTATTAAAAGAACCAACATGGATGAGTTGACAATCTAATCTCAGAGTCTTACTGGTGGTGTCAGTAGTCTTATTATTTTATAAATTGTTTAAATGATGAAATTATAATAACTGAAATATGTAAAGACCATTTGGCCTTTACATTGTATCATATCCTATTTAATGATTCACTGGGGCAAAATAGGAGTGCAATTATTTTAGCTAGCAGTAGGGGTCACTCTTGACCCAATTACAGTCAAGCTATGTTTGTGACTGTTCCTTTGTGTGTGTGTGGTGTGTATGCATTTAGCCTATGCTTTATCTGCTGTCACTGTGTCGGTTGAGATATCAGAGTCCACACACTCCCACGCACGCACACACACGTTAGTTGGTTCCCATATTGAGACTAATTTTGAAACTGACAAGACTTGGTTTGGGCAGGCTTGTCAACCCTCTGTGGTGTGCTGAAGTGGTGTCAAGTCATACTTTTATATCTAGTAGCCTAATCTTGTATTCAAGAGAAAACACACCAGAGGCTTTGAGAACATCCATCCTTTGAACCTAGCTTCCACCCCATGGAGTCAAAAATTAAAAATGAGCAAGGCCTAAAATTCAATAGCCTATACTCTAGGCCTACATCATGCCATTTAGGACATCTATACTTGAAAATACCAAGTCTCATATCATTTATTCCTCTTAAACTTTGGTTCTTTCTCTGACATTCTTACATGGCCTGTCGGTGTTAATTTAGCCTTCTGTAATTGATAGGTCAACATAAATGTGATCGACTTCATGTAGGCTACTACCGTTTAGGTCTAACGGGCTTATTTTTTTTAACATTCAAAAAGTCTGAAGCAGTGTCAGCGGTCAATCTTTTTTTCTCGAGTTTGCAAACGAAAACAATGGATATAGGCGCATATAGGCGCTTTGAAACATGACGAATTTGTTGTTTCAAATATTTTCTTTCTCAAAACCAAATAGGCCTACGTAGTCCTTCTTTGAACAATTTCGGTGAGGGAACAAATCCGGCGTCGCACCTCTCCGCTCTTGCAGCGGCTCTAATCTGCATATAGGCATGACAGACATTATTCAGTTGCGTTTAAGGGATGTGGGGGGTGGCGGGGGGTGGGGGTTCAGAGGGAAGTTACTACGTAGAGACCTAGTGGACCAAGTTTCCAGCGACTCAGCCATCACGGTCTGAACTTTGAAATGAACTTAAGGATACGGCGGTGTAGAGAATTTCGAGGTGATAGGACGGCGTGATTGAGGGTTTCAGGACCCAGTCCGCCCGGACGGACCGAATATGGGTCAGACCGCGGTGTCTGCCGTGTCTCATACGACGAGCGGTGAGTATGTCTGAATAAGTGTGTGAGTGTGTGTGTGTGTGTGTGTGTGTGTATGTGTATGTCTGTTCCCCTCCCTTTCGATCGTACGCATTCCGCTATCTTTATACAGGAAGTCTCTTTTTGTTTTATAGCCTATAATAGGCCTTATCAGGGCAATCTCACACTTCTTCTAGTGTTCTACTAATTTAAACAAAAGTTCTTAGGGATAAAAGTTACACAGGTTTGCAGCGAACAGTATGGATTTCAATGTGTTCTTGCAACGTTGTAGGCCTAAACAAAACATAAAAAATGTGTGATGACGTAAACCCTTAGCGTATTTTATCTTGCCCTGAAGTTATCTGTAGGTAGGCTAGTAGGCTACGTTTTTTGCGGTTCCGCCTAAACCCAGCAGCCTATTCTGTAAGATACAAGTAGGCTATATCAGCGTTGTTTAGATGGCTGCATGCATTGTTGCTGATGACGAGTAATCGACGTTTCCACTCAATTGCAATTGTCAGCCAAATTGACGTCAGACCAGTCAGACAGATGCTGAGGTACCATCGGTCAGATTGTAGATGTATCTTTAATGCAACGTATTGGCCTAATTTGCCGCCTTGGTAAGTAGCCTAGTCATTTGCCTACACCTTGCCTAGGCAAGGATGAATCTTTCTTTATGTCCCACGTTAAAAATGACAATTACAAGTAGGTCATTTAGCAGACGCTTTTATCCAAAGCGACTTACTTACATGGTGCATGTATGGGTTAGGCATCTTGCTTAAGGGTGCTTACAGGTAGGCCAACTCTGGGGCTCGAACCCAGTCCAACACCTAGACCACTAGACTATCCTGCCCTCTATAAATATGACATGTCTCCCTATATCCTAGAGTGAGCCTGAGTGTGTAGGCTACTGTTTGGCAGTTTCCAGGGCAAAGAGTGAGGGGAGGCTCTGACAGTTTCACCAGTAATGATAAATGGGCGGGCTCCGAACCCAAACCCTGGTTAGGTTAGGTTATGGGTCGAGTAGTGTGTGTGTGTGTGTGTGTGTGTGTGTGTGTGTGTGAGTGCAGATAAAGTAGGCCAACTGAGCGCTTGTGACCCATGTCAGTTCTATAACCTAGTTCAGTTTATGGCCGGTATAAATGGACATTTTCAGTCACCGCGGGGGAGTAGCATCACTATATACTGTAAATGCATCAGTAGATTGGCTGCAATTCCCACCCATTGACACCCTCTGTGTATGAATGAATCAGATGAGCAACTGTTAAGTTTTGAGATGAGTGAAGTCTTAAATATTGAAACATTCTGGATCAAAGTGTTGGCAAGATAGCCTAGTGGTCTAGGTGTTGGACTCCCAGCCCGAAGGTTGTGGGTTCAATCCCCGGAGGTGGCCTACCTGTAAGCATCTTTGAGCAAGATGCCTAACCCCTATCTGCTCCATGTAAAAATGTACTAATTGTAAGTCGCTTTTGATCAAAGCGTCTGCTAAATGTTAGGGTCTACCTTAAAGTGGTATTATGTAGATCATTTTTTTGAATTATGTTGGATATATTGAAATGTCAAAACTGAATTAAATTGAACCTTCTAATTCACTGGTGGTGAAAATGAAAGTGCACAAGGTGTATATACGTATATATACTGTAGGTGCACACTGCTGCAACCTATATGTTTTTCTCTGTGGATGTAAGGGATTAAAAACTGTTTAAACCATCTTATGTCAATATGTGTTGGGTTTATGTCTTAAGGCTCGTAGATGTATTATTTTACGGAATTTCTCAGCAGAAACGTTGAACTTTACCTCTACTGAACCCACAACATACAAGTGGAAATCCTGAGTAATGTGCCTTTGTTGGTGCTTGGTCACGGAAAATGAAAGAGGAACCTGGGGCAATGTTAGAGCTAAACGTACTGGTCGGCAAAACATTATGCATTTCGTAATAGCTAATGGCATCTCTAGCCCGAAAGGCCATTGTTGGAATGGGCGACATACTGTATATGTTCAACTGTCAGAATTGGAAAAAAATGCTACGGTCAATATTTTATTACATTACTAGCATAGTGCTAATAACCCCTGGGATCCTATTTCCTCATGGCTGCATATTGGCATGGCAATGAGAACTCTGTACTTGGTCTTGTTTGCTGTAGGCCCTTCTGACATTTCTTAACTTTACCCTTGATTGGTCATTTTGACGTTGAGATCAGAATTTTATGGCAAATGTAAAGTATGACTCAAATCATGCCCAGTGATACCCATTTCTTTCTTTCTTTTTCATGCTTTCATATTCTCTATCTCCCTTCTTCCTCTTTTGCTTTAAAGAAGTTTTCAATCTAAAGCGACAAAATGTTCATTTGTTAATAGCTTATACATAGTTATTAACCAATTAACACACCCTTTTATCCAAAGTGTTAAGGAGCAGGTAGGGGTTAGGCAACTTGTGGAATTGAACCCACAACCTTCTAGAGTTGGCCACCCTAAACTATCCGTGCACCATTAAACCACTTTTACGGTCTCGCTCTCCCTTCTTTTTAAGCTCTTTCTTCAACCCAGATTTTCTCATTTATGCCTCATTCTCTGTGTTTGTCCTCCCTCTTTCCTCTCCTCCTTCCTTTTCCTCTCTGGTCACTTGCAGGAAACCTCTCCCTTTCCCCTCCTCCTCCTCAACACATGTTGTTTCTGGTCCAGGACCTACAGTAAATAACACAAAACCGTTCTGTTCCAGTATTTGGCAGGAAAGCGGTTGTGAACTGTTGTAACATAATCGTCACTCTTTGGAGAGAAGAGCTAAGATAATGGCACAAACAGTCCACCTCATCATCTCTTTCTTTTGTTTGTCTTTTTTACCCATAAAGCAATGCTACCAATGCAAGCTGCTAATTGTACCACAACTCTGTCATGGGTGTCATATTGGTCTGGTGTTTTGTTAGCCTATTTTCTATTGAAGTGTCTTGCAGTTTTTAAATACACACAAAGTCCCAGTAATTCTGATGGTTGGGTGTTAAGTTAACGCTGGGAGACAAGCTATTATTCAGGTCTCTGTCGTGCATCAAGTTGTGTTTCTGATTATCCCACCCATTTCCACAGCTGTTTTATGTCAGATTCCTGACTCACCCCCTACGGCCTGACGTCAGCCGTTGAGTGAGTCATGGGTTCCTAAATAAAGCCCACTGTGGAATCATGGGCCACTCAGCAGCTGTAACACAGTAACATCCTCGTCACATGCCAGAATAAAGATAGGAACACTTGATGAAATAAAATAAAAAGTGATTTAAAAATATATACAGTATACAGATTGGACATTTTACAAATCAAACATTAGGTATTGTAGGTTTATAGATAGTTATAGTTAAAGATTGTTTACGTCTGATTTCTTTTAAAGAATAGCTAGAAAATGTGTTTTTGATCATGGACTCTGCAATGCCTCAGTTTTGTTGTATTTTAGTCTGTTAAACTATTTCTGTTTGTCCCGTCTTAGTCATAGTCATAGTGAAATTGGGAAATACTACATGATAGAATTGAAACAAAAAAGCTCTTCCTCTTTTTAGTGCTGCGTCTTCATTTTTTCATAATAATTGATCATATCATAGCAAGTTACGTCCTATTAATGTTACAGAGAATACAAATGTTCGCCTTCCAATTTAATTGGATTTGACCAAAATGGCTGACTCCAAAAATATTGGAGTCAGCCATTTTTGATCACTGGTCCATTAACGCCAGTATTTCAAGCAAATCACCAGATTGGCATGTTTTCCCTCTAGCCCAACCAGTGTAACCGCCTGCACTGTTGTGCATTTGCCAACTCGTTCTTAATCATCTTAGACCGTAACTCTTTCTCAGTCCAATTTTTCCTCCAATAGCATCATGCCCTATCTCCCTCCTTTCTCTGGTCAGTTTTGTCCTGCCCCTCAGTAACAAGTAAAGCTATTTCTCTGCGTTGGTTCCCCCTAATGGCTAATGGTGATGATAATTACAGTTACGCTAGTGGTTCCCACATCGTTACACACACAAAGGCATTCCTGAAACTGACCTATTGTTGTGATTTGATATCAACACAGAAACAGGAAATAGGTGTGTGTGTGTGCACGTGTGTGTGTGCGTGTGTGTGTGTGTGTGTGTGTGTGTGTGTGTGTGTGGAAGAGATGGAGACCGGGATGTTTTTTTCTGGGGATCTGTTTCATGTGTTAGGTTCGTTTAAATGCAAGTTTGGTCGTTTTTAACCATTTTATCTCTTGTGACAGTCTCACTAGTTCTAGTCACCACTAAGGTTACTTCCTCATAATGTTATAGCCGAATGTGCTCCATGCTCCACGACAAAACAATGTCTTTTAAATCTGCCAGTAGGCAGCAGTGGGTACCAGTTTGTCCTAGTCCCGACACAATGATTAATTGTGTAGTGACCTACTTTTATTTCCCTGCCTTGACTCAATACCAGGCGGTATGGAACTCGGTAGTTCACAAGTACTGCTTGTTGCTGGACCTGGAAGTTATGGGGTTCAGACAGCTCGAAATATGATGAAACTAGAAACCCAAAACTCTAGGTACAGAATCGAAATCAGCAAATCAGCAAATCAGCAAAATGATTCGGACTGTCTGTCACTATTTGTGACATTGAGGATTGATGATGTTCACAATCATGATAATTTTTAAGATCCTTGGTTTCTACTTTAAGGTGACAAACAGAAATCAATGCTATGTTCAACTTTGCTTTCAGTTTTAAACAAAATGATGATAGATATTGAATTTTCTCTGAACATTAAATCACTTCCTCTTTTATTTTACTTTGATAACATTATTGTAGGTTGCTGTTAAAATACTCACTTCCTGTATACAAAGACTTCCCCCCCATGATGCATTGCTCTAAACAGCAATTAAAAAATAGTGTTAAATTGTATTTGTATCAAAAGGGTTACTATTAATAAAGGAATGTAGATTTTGTAAAATAAAAATTTGCCTATTTTCGTCTCAGCGCCACCACTCAACTGTGATTAATGACCATTTACCTGTAATTATTTTCTGTTATTTGTACTGCGCATTCTAGGGTAGTGTTGACCAACTGCCTTGGTATGTTGTGAAAGTCCCCATAGTTCATTAGGAGTGTAACACATTGGTATAGCACAGTGAGCACATCTGGTCACACAGGGGTAGATTTAGGCCTACTAACACTAGCGCAGTTTACGCTGCGTCTGTTTATGCGAGTTCGGTAATAGCGCACGCTATGCTTCCTCATTTTGCGTAGTATTTATCAAACCTGACACCTATGGAATCAGATTTGTGCTATTTTAGTCAAACAAAAATAAGAATTTGAGAGAGAATAAAACTAACTCAAGCAAAAAAAAAGGTCAGGTCAAAAGTAAAACTCATATCTTGCAAACAAACTATTGGTCTTTTACTAATATATCTTTTGTTCACAGCTCCCTCTGCTGCTTTCTCACTGAGACTTTTGCTCTCCCTGTTGGCTTCGCGCTCACGCTGCCAGCTCTCTCGTTTGTGCTGCCTGACTTTTTGTTTGCAGTTCTGACACAAACGTCTGGCGTGGGTGGGCTTTTTAAGGGGTGTGTCGCCATTGGCTGGTTAGGTGAGTTTTTGAGTGTCTTTACTTCTAACTTAATTTAACGCAACAAAACAACAAACGCCTAGTTTAAACAAAATATATGATCAATACTTTTTAATCTTGTAGCAATCGAGTTCCAATAGTATAGCTGTCAGTGTCCGCCAAAACCGAAGCTTGCGCATACTGCACTGAACAACATCCAGGGCACTGAGCTGTCACTCAAAAACTCACCAGCCAATAGTTTGTTTGCAAGATATGAGTTTTACTTGAATCTCAAATTCTTATTTTTTGTTTGATATCTGAAAAGTTTTGTTTGACTAAAATGGCACAAATCTGATTCCATAGACACCCAACAGGCAATCAGCGCATACTCCGCCCTCTAGCGCAATTAGTGCGCCTCTAAAAGATCAAAGAATGGGCCTGCATGTATCTATCATGGATCTTCCTACGGGTAAGAGAAAGCAATGATGAAATTGAAGTACTAGTGCATGTAACAACAAACGCGCTTCCTGGTTTAGACCTGCTTTTAAGAGGTGGAGAATTTCCCCCACAGAATAGCGGCGCGCTCTTACTGGTAGTCTTTGTAAATACCATGGAATATATAATTAGGCGCAGTTTACGCGTATCCTCCCACCTTTTTGGGTAGAACTCCCACTTTCCCCATGACCCTCCCACGAACGCATATTGAAAGCACAATTCGTCTCTTCTCGCTCGTGTGGCAGGCAATCTGCGATATTACCCGATTTGCGCCCTGTTTGTAAATAGCCCGCATCGGTTAAGTCAGTCTTTGTGGGCTTGATAAATCTAGCCCACAGTATGTTAAATTAGGCAGCTGAGACTCCCAGGTTTGGACCTTTTACATGAAGTCACAAATAAAATCTATAATATGTAAAATGACACACTGATACTGCATTATCTGTGTGCGGGTCAGTTTGTCTGTCTGTCATGTCTGTCTTATTTCAACACACTCTCTGCACATTTATTTGCTGTATTTGACGCTTAACTTCCTGAAAATTTGCTGTGATGAAGATGTACAGTGTTTATATGTTAAGTGTGTATATGTGCACACATAAGCAAATGTGTGTTTAACAAAGGACAAGGGGGACGTCCTGCCTGGCTAAGCTGAATAGAAGGAAGCTACACGCACGTACGCACGTATGCTGCATTTGCCTAAACACAGTGTTTTATTTGATTAAACAGGAATAACAATTGACTATGCCTATGGTCAAGTGATTTCAGCTTGAAAAATTGTAGGAGAGGTTGGAAACTGTTTAATACATTTTTACACTCAAATAAAATAAAACAAACTGGAATAAACATTTAGACGGGAAAATATTTCTGCTAAGAAGCTCATTGGTCATTAAGGGCTAGCTGAAAGAGGTTGGTCAATGTGATGCAGTGTTGCAGAAAGTGTAAAATTGCAGAAATTGACACAGAGGATTCTCCCACTGCTTCAAAGGAGGAAACACATGCCTCCTCTCCTTCCTGTGTGAGGTTCCAGCACAGCAAGCGCACACACACGCACACGCACACGCATACACACACACACACACACACATACACAAACAATCAGTGGGAGCGAATACACAGTGCCTTGACCTGAATTAGCCTATGTATTTATATTGTTCACAGACTACAGACACACGTGACCACACACATTCATAAAGTACTATGTTCTAAATCCATCCCTACTAGACACAAACACACACACACGCGCGCGCACGTGCACACACACAAACAGACTAGACACAGCTCACTATCTCACAGAAACATATGCATGCTCACACACTCAGTTCCTCCACAATCTGTGTTCCAGAATGTTCCCAGGACTTCTAACTTTCCAACAGGAAGAGGCGAAGTCAGGGAAGGACACTGATCTAGCCAAAACACACACACACACACACACACACACACACACACACACACAGACAAATACAGAAATAACAATCATATTGATTTTTATTTTGTATCATGAGTGATAATATTGCAGTTGTGTTAGCAGATATCGCTTGTAAAAAGTGTGTTGCATCACCAAATGCTATGACTCCGTTACAAACAACATAGTATGCGCTGGCGGTACGTGCTTCTATAGATCATGCAGTTTCTGTGAACTGATTTCAAATTTTCTGTCTGCTAGTTGATGGACTGGAAAAATCATCATCGCTGGCTAACTGTGACGTTGTGGTAGGGAGTGACGCCCCTACCCAGAATGCACCAGGGTCACGGCAGCAACGGGGCAAGCTCTCGTCACTCGGGAAACTTTTCAAACCCTGGAAATGGAGAAAGAAGAAAACCAGTGATAAATTTCAGGATCTTTCCAAAGGTATTTCTGTTGCGGTGGGGTTGGGTGTATGTGTTAATTTAAACAAGTTTAAGAGTGGATGTTTACTGTACAGAAATCCTGGTACAACATCACATGTTTTGGCTTCAGGTTTGTAACAAACACCATGGAAACATTAGTGTAAACCTGGTCTACAAGACCAGAGAGCAATTGTCTATGGCCACCACCTGCAAAACCATTGCCTTTTTGGGGGTTGTCTTGCTGTTGCCTCTCCAGTGCGCCAGTGCGCCACTTGTACCAAAACAGGTGACATTGATTCACAATTGCTTATCCTCCCTAATTGGACAGATTGATATTACAATTACAATTAGGTCATTTAGCAGACGCTTTTCTGCAAAGCGACTTACAATTACATGCTGCTATTACATGGAGCAGGTAGGGGTTAGGCATCTTGCTCAAGGCTCAATGATGCTTCCAGGAAAGGCCAACTCTGGGAGTCCAACACCTAGACCACTAGACTATCCTGCCCCCCCCTTGACCACAAGACTATCCTGATATCCCTTAAGTTTAATTGACTTGTTGTTATACTGTGATGATTACATGTTCCCTTCATTTTTTTGAGCAGTGTATATACTACTGTTTACATTTTCAAGCTATTACAGAATGAATTTGGAGGTATGAATTGTGAGTACACTAAGGTAAACAGAACCAAAATTAGAAGTGATCCCAGGACTCTGGCGCTGCCTAGCAATATAGGCCTATGCCTACAGGCTAACCACAGAACTGCCATGACAGCCTTTATAATGAGCACCAAGAAATGAAAAGGGGCAGGGGTACAAAGAAAGCCAAGCTCGTTTCTCCTCACTATGGCAGCTAGTCATACGATCCTGTCACCCGTTAAGCAGCTGTACGTACGTACCCTGGCTGTGCGTCCGCCTGGCTAGCACATCTCAGGTTACCCTTCAGGTGTAAAACCCTGAGGAACGTAGAGGAACAAGAAGGAATACAATGAATGTGTTACCTTTTGAGCTGCCATCTGCCAACAAGACATATGCTGTGAAAGTGACATGAGACATGAGGTAATAGGGTGTAAACCTGGGGCTAGATAAATATCCATCCATGGTAATTGTTTAAAAGATTCTAGGCCCCAAATTGTTCCTTTCATAGAATTGGTTTGCTTTAGTTTATTCATATGTGCCAGGATAAAAGCTTTTATCAAAGGCAGATGATGTAAAATGTGCAGCTGTATCTAACCTGTGTTTGTGTTTCAGTTCTAGAGAGGAAAATCTCAACCAGACAGACCAGAGAGGAGCTCATCCGAAAAGGGGTGCTTGTCCCAGACCAGGGTCTGTTCATTCCTTCATTTATTAATTTCTTCATTCATCCATCTATCCACCCACTCACTGGTTCCAATCTAAAATATTAGCCTAGTTATTCTGTGTATCTTGTCTGCCATATCATGCATGGAGAAGCAATTTTCCAGTCAGTGTGCTACAGGATCAACATACTGTACAGAACTCTTGGCATTTGATTATGAAGCAAACACAAACCCTTCCTTTTAGATGAACCAGTCAGCAGTGAAATTGTGAATGGTCACATCACGCCAAGCACGTCATCCGAGGAGGTCAAAGTAGACATTGAAAAAACAGACACGCCATCAGAAGAGCAGGCCGCTGAGCCCGAGAACAAGAAGGATGGTACAGGTGAGTTCAGAAGCCTAGGTCTGTTGTCATCCAGAACTTGACAATTTGTAACTTCCTACATTTAGCCTAAGGTTGTTTGAGGTGGTTGTTAACCTCAGATTACACATACTGTATATACAATGGGTACAAACAGCGAGACACAAAGTGAAAAACATATTGTTGTTCAAGAACAAATATTTTGCAGTGAGATACTAGCAAAACTAGAAGCTAGCGCCAAGATGCTCAAGAGACATGGAAAATTATGTTATCAGATGTGTTTATCCAATTTGACTTACAATTACATGGTACAGATAGGGATTAGGCATCTTGCTCAAGGATGCTTACAGGTAAGGCTGGGAGTTGGGAGTCCGACACCTAGACCACTAGACTATCCTGCCCCCTTATATTTTATACACCAAGTCACATTGCACAGGAGTCTAGGACCCTTTAAAGTCTTCAGCACCATCTTTACCAGTGAGAAACTAAGTTGTAGTTTTCTCTAGCTCAGCTTTTCTCACATGGCAGTATTCCTGCATGCCCCTAGGGGTTCTTGGAGGTACTACAGGGGGTATCTGAAAATTTTGTATGAATAATATTGAATTATTTTCTAATAATAATACTTTTTCAAATAATTTCTATCTGGCATATAAATAGTTTTAAGACATTTAAATTCCAATCTGTGTTCTCCTGGAGCCATTAAATATACCCATTGTACAATTGTACAAAACTTACAGTATATGATTGATGCAATTTTTAAAATAAATCTACTCTTTAAAATTCATATATCTATGTTAATTTATTTTACAGTTATAATCAAAAAAGGGTAAAGGGGTATGTGGGCTTGGAAAAAGATACAGAAGACAAAAAAGCTTTATAACCACTGCTCTAGCTCATATCTGGTTAGCGTTGGGGAATGTTTGTGTACCAATGGTCAGGTCACATTGAATGTTCTTTGCGATAACTGTGGCTAATGTGTCTAAGTAGATATTTCCATTCTTACCGGCATCCGGGCATCCACAATCTAAACAAAGCATTAACAGCCTACTAATGCTCTGTACTTCTTTAGGAGACAAGCCACTGGTCTTTTGTCTGAGGCTGCTTGTTGTGCTGTTTTTATCTCAACCCTGTTAGCATTGAACACTTTGCCATTAGAGGAGATATCTGTTTGTTTCTCTGTCAATATCCAAGAGGCACCAGCACAAAATGCAAACACAGGTAAATAGATCTACAGGCATGTGGATACACACATATACAGTATATGTGTGACAAAAAAAAACAATTTCCCGGTTGTTGGATCTTAAACCTTTTATCCCCAATAAAAGTTATTTTGAACAGTCTGCTGCCAATACTGCTGCAGTTCCTATTGATAAGCTTGCTTAAGGGGACTTTACACATTTTGTTTGCAATAACGCCGTCGCAGATCAGCTCAAGCATCCTGGCAAATCTCTTCGATTGCCCATTCACTCTTAAGAAACCATCTGTTCTATTTTTTTCTCCATTCTTATTTGTGCCGCTGTTTGCACAAATGCTATTTTTTTTGTTGCTAACCCTAAATTTAAAATGCTGTACTTTCCCTCCTCCTTGCTCTGCTCAGAGAGGCCCATTACTAAACCCCTTCCCCGGGAAAGCCAGGCACGGCCACGGGAGGTTCCCACTAAAAAACAGCCCACTGTCACTGTGCCTGTGTCCTCCAAACCTGTGAGTGGCGCTACAGGCACCGCTAGGCACAGAGATGGTGGCCCTGGGGTTAAAAAGACGGCTAAAACCTCGGGCAAGCCTGGGGTCACAGCCGCTCAAGCTAAAGCTAACACACGGAACAGCAACATTAACAGCATTAGCCGTGGCACTGGTAAGTCGGCCTTCAGCTGGTTGTTTGGCTGTAGCCTGCTCATTCACCTGTCTACCAACCCAACTGCCTGTCTGTCTGCATGGAGAATGCACCTGTGTTGCTCTTCTAGTACCAAGAAGGACTTCATATTCACCCCCTTGTCTCTTCATGCTCTTGAGGTCATGTGTTCATTACCCCTCCTGTAACGTGATATCGGTACATTGCTGCAGCCCCCGGCAACTGTGTTCCCCTGATCCTTCCTATTGTTTCCTGGTATTTCCTCTGGTATTGTTTTCTGCTGAAGCAAATGTTCACAAGTTCAAGTAGACGTCTTTATTTACTGTATGGTCTGCACTGTAATAACTTCTGTTTGAGCATGTGTGTGCATACGTTGGTGAGGTGCGTGTGTGTGTGTGTGTGTTTTAAGTAACAGTGTTGCTTTAAGCCAGCCATGGGCTAGAGCACTTCATGTACTCACTTGCATGTTCACTCTTTAACTACTGTAGGCATTTTTGTGTGTTTTATGTATGGCCTTAAGAAATATTTAACTTATTATTTACTTATACTTTTATTACTTATTTGTATTTGAAAAGCCTTATCAATGTATATCAATATTAATGTATTCGTGGTCTACATTCTGATTTGCTGACAAAAGATTATGCAACTATAATGTACAGAGATTCATCTAATATCACAACTCTAATAACTATGGCTATCAATGTGTCATAATAGAGACAAGTTTATATATAGAGTAATTCAGTAGGTTTATTTAGTTATTACTGCTATAAACTCTGTTGTCCATTGACTGACTAAATGCAAATATTAATGAAAGAAAGATAATAATGGTTCCTTTTGGAAACATGATGTATTAATGAGGTAATGGAGGATTTTATTTCTCTGTTTTTCTCCTCTCCAGCCAAACCATCCCATCAGAAGAAGACGGGAAGCACACCAAAAACAGCTCCCTCTGCTGCGTCCGCCCCCCGCCCCCAGGGGTCTAGGGACGGAGGTGCACCACCGCAGGCTGGTGGGACAAAGGGGAGAGCCAACCGCAAATCGGACACCGCCACTGTGACCTCCACTGTCTCCTCATCTACACCTCCCAAAGCCTCCCCAGAGACTGTAAGCATGCCTGGGGAATCCCAGGCGCTTCCAACCCCCTCATGCACCCAGCCCGGCCCTGGCCAGGGTTCACCTCCTCTGGCAGAGGAAACCCAGGGTGGCCTGGAGAGCAAACCTTCTCCCGGTGCCTCCACTCTGGGACGCGAGGCGGAGGCCGCCCCAGGCACGGCCCTGGAACCTACGGACAGAACCCCTCATGTCAACGGCACCACGGAGGATACCTCGTTCACGGGAGGAAATACGGGAAGCTCCTCGCAGGAGGGGGAGCCTCCGAGGGCAGGAGGAGGTGGAGAAAAGGGGGATGGAGTGGCCGGAGGAGCAGAGAGAAAAAAGGCAGAAAGGGACATTCCTGTAGAGAATGGTCGGAGGTGAGGATCATTACAGGATAGTAAGGCAAATGCTAAAGAGCCTTTGCCCTAGGGCTCTATGGGTAGGGCCTTAAAGCACTGTACCATACACACACACAGGTGTCCTGAGTTATTTTGACCTATTAGATTACTTATCAGGTTGAAGTTGAGTTGAGCTGGGAGCTAGAGTTGCAAGGAGACCCTTTGGCGGTGAACCTTGGGATTACCTGGGATTTCTCTATTATTACTCCAAAAATGTGTCTGAATAATAGACAAACGCACTCTGCTTAAACTAATAACACAAAAAAATGATACCCTTTGACATCATTTTGAACACATTGTTTAAACATTCACAGTCCTGGCTGGGTGTGTGTATTATATATATATA
>JAODLI010016728.1:0-23384 GCA_027575585.1 Percopsis omiscomaycus
TGTGTGTGTGTGTGTGTGTGTGTGTGTGTGTGTGTGTGTGTGTGTGTGTGTGTGTGTGTGTGTGTGTGTGTGTGGCCTGTTTGCTCCCAGCTGTCCACAGGAACATACGCCGCCCTGGAGGCCCTGTCAGACACTCTTGTGATGGACATCACCCCTGTCCCAGAGCCCGCCCCCATACCGGCCAAAAACCTTGTCAAGGTACGGCTACTATAAACACCATAATTATGACAATATTAACACAGACGTAAAGTGTGTGAATAAATAATCAAATCAAATGAATAACGAAGACAAACAACAAAAAATGGCTGTGGTTTCAGGAGAAAAAGGCGGTTGAAGAGAGATTGACCAAGTTGGGCGAGAGAGATGACGCCCTGCCCCCGGAGTATCGTCCCACGGAGAAAGACGTCAAGGTAGAGCTGCACGCCTCACCCTGTGTCTGGAGCCGCCCCAGTGGTGACGACCAGCATTACAGATGCATTGTTGAAGTTTTTGTTTGAATAACCAGGGAGCAAAGACTTGGGGGGGGGGTCTGTAACGAAATTGAGGAGTGTACCTTTAACTCCACAAACATACATTTGCGGCAGGTTTGAGGTGAAAATCTTAATATAGCTTATATGATATGTGATATATTAAACGTTGTCTTTTGTAGGCTGCGGCAGTAGCCAAGGCCAAAGCCAAGGGCAAACCTAAGGAGGTAAGGTGCTTACGCTCCCATCATGCGCCATTTGCAGGTAGAGTCACTCCAATCTTTCTCCTACAGTAACTTCCTGTTTTCTCTCCTCTTCCTGTAGAAGTCTCTGGATGAAACGGCAGCTTTGGACCTGCTGTCCACTGACTTTTCTGCTGCACCCACGCCCGCAGCGACCGCTACAGCTACAATGGGGCTGGTAGCCCCTGTACTGGACTCTGAGCCCCTAAAGGTAACGGACAAGCTCTTCACATCTCTACCGGTACAGTACCGGAACCTGAACCCGCACAAAGCAATAGATTGGTGTGGAACCTTATGTAACATCATTCCTAAGCAGAGGACATAGGCCACTCTGTGTTTATCTGAGGTGTGGTACTGTATCTTGCCATTAACTACAGAGGGGGGAGATACTATATATTACGCAGTACATAGGTTTGCCATTAACTACAGAGGGGGGAGATACTATGCAGTACATAGGTTATATACTAGTTGTGTGTAATCATTTATTACACACTACCCCTAAACACTTGGACCCAATGCAGTTACCGCATTAAACAATCTCTAATCCACATCTATCACTATTGATGTAAAAAAGTAATGCACACTGGGGTTTACAATCTGTGAACTGATATGTTTGTTTTTCAGCCAATGGCAGGCCCTGCCTTGGACTCCCTTTCTGGTACCCTGCTCCCAGACAAACCCGTGTTCAAGCCTAAAGACGACAAGTCCAAGGTGAAAGGAAACTTAGTGCATTCAAGTATATAGTAATAAAATATTCAAACATGCATATTTTGGTCAAATAAATTGGTTAATGAGACTCAAACTGTGTAGTCCTCCCCATTGCGGCCCATGCTCAAAATGGAGAGCACTCTCTGAAAAGCCCTTCTCACTCCCACATTCCTGGGGTTGTCCACCATAACTAAGGTGTCAACTTTGTTACAGGGCAAGAGCAAGTCAAAGTCAAAATCAAAAGTAAGCACGTCCTGCTGCATGAAGAAGCAATGCAAACTGCCCGACTATGAGCTGCCCAGTTTTTCACTTACATTTTATACCAAAGACAAATACAGAACATGGGCTTCAGTGGCAGCCCTCTGTTTGGTGTCTGCATGCAGCTTCATGTGACTCGCTGTTGCTACTTTGGCTTACTGTTTTCATTCCCTAAAGCTTCAATGTACTTTACTTTGCAGTTACAAAGTTAAGACCTTCTTGCGTTTGTTCTGTTTTATTTATCACAATGTTTTCACTGTAATGTGGGGTAATTAGGCCTACATTTTATTCTATTGTTATCTAATACTGTTATTTCCATGCTTCCACACGTTTGCACCAGCCTTGTTAGCATTCATCCACTCTCCCCCAGTCTCACTGCCTGCCAACAAGTCTGGCATTGCTCCCCATTGAAATGGTTGGCCATTACATCAGTCATTTATTAATGTTTCCATGAACCCAGCATTGGGTCTTCTCTTGATTGGATGACCTTTTTCAGGCAATAGCCAATAAACACGAGTTGATTTTCAAAACATCCAAACTACGGGCAGCTACCTGGATGATGCTAGTTAACCCACACATTAGCATGTGTACAGCAGTCCGGAAACGAAAGTGTCTCAGACTCAGCCTACTTTTCCATCTTCTTTCTTTCTCAACCATTTGCCTTGGGTTTCAGAAACACCATGCAGAGGACCCATCTCCCATTGACCAGCTGTCTGGGCAGCTCAGCTCAGATGTTGTCCCAAAATCTACAAAGAAGGGAGGCAACAGCTAGACCTCTAGGTAGGTACTGTGTGTACTAAAGTGACACTCGCTTAATGAGTCTCACTCATTACACGAGTGAGATGATCGGTTACATTTCCGTTGGTTAACATGTGAATCTGATCTGTTGCAGGATCTCTGTGTCATTCATCTCCCATGCGGTCACAGGGACGCATCACTGAGGGAGCTGCTCTCTGGAGGAGGAAACTATTTTTCTAATTGATGGAGAATGTATACTCGATGAAAGAAAAACCTTGGGATACCCATAACACATGCGCACGCACACACGCACACACACACACACACACACACACACCCCTCTATCTGCAATGCCTTTCTTGCTTGGTCTAAGAAATGAGAAGAGTATTAAAAATGAAGTACAAGGGAGGTCTGGATTGACAGTGAGGTAGTGGGAGAGAAAGTTGTTTTTGTACTGCTTCAGCAAACAGGCATTGCATATAGGGGTTGTGTCTAGTTTTGTTGCATCTAGCTGACAGGTCCTATTTGTCCAATGATAAAACAGGTCGTATTATCATTGGAAGCTAGCTAGCTGGGTGCAAAGTGTGGTGGGTGTATAGGATCGGGATGGCTGTGCAATCTTGATGTACACAGAAAAGTTTTCTATTTTGTTTGTGGTCAGATGTCATTAAAACACTAGTGTACAGCTTAGTTTGCTTATATTGATGGCAACACTTAGTTTACAATATTAAAAATGTATAAAAGGATATATACAGGATGTGGTGTGCTTGATTCTGTATCTGAAAGCGTTCTGCAAATGCAACTTTTTTTTTTCTGTAGGACAATATCTCTCAGGAGAAGGGTCCTTTATGTATGTGCCTGTCAACATATACAGTACTTGTTTCCAAAAGTGCCCTTACAGGTGAATCTAGCCTTGGTTTGTATACTGTAAGAAAGGTAAAAAAACTCTGAAATGATACACTTTAGGCATATATATATATGTATGAGATACTGGACAACCATGCTCTGTTGAAAAATATCTTTAGCAGGGACATTCATCTCATTAAACACGAGATAGGGTTTCTCAGTTTGTCAAAAAGTTAAATCCAATACCATAAATAAATGCCAAAGATACTGTGTACAGCAGAAAATTCAAATGTGCAGTGTTACTACATTGGAATTCTCAAATGAAAGTATATATTTTTCTTTATGCTTTTTCCGTAGTGGTTTTCACTATATAGCCTATGCGTAGGTCTAGAAGACCACTTCCTTTTCACTCCAAGGGGCTTACAACCAAGTTTCTGCACATTTTCTGCATAAACTTTGTCTAAAACATTATACATTGCATTTGTGCCAAGGACTTGAATGATTGATGCAAATGCAAATGAGTGGGTTTGATGTGTATAAAAATAAATTAAAACTATATAAATAAAGGTCAAATTTGATTCTTACCGTTTTACTATCTTTTCTTAAAATATTTGAGTCAAAGTTTATTCCAGCATGCAATGTATTATTTGTGAAAACAAAATTAACAATTATTTTGCAATGTACAGTATTACTTGCATTGGGACTTATGAATACCCCACATTCTAACATTTCAAAGAAATGAAATGGAAAAAATGGTTTAATAATTTTAACAAATCCAACATAGACAAACATCTTATATAATATATACACTTACACACAATAGAAAAGTTCTTTTGAATAAGGATTTAAATTATTACAAAATATTGAAATATAAAGCAAGCCATATGTTGTACACGATTCTACGATTTAAATTACCTTGAGGATACAACATTAAAAATGTATTATGAGAAATTAAGACCTTAAACAATGAAGAATGTATATCTTAAATGCAGAAACAGGAAAAATAAATGCCTAATTATTTTAATAAAATGATCAAGTAATGATCATAAGTAAATCTACGTTAGATTACACGCGCCTGCCAGCCATTTCTTGTTGTTTTCTTGGAGCCGACCTGAAATAAAAAATGAAACAAGCCTCTTTTTTTATGAATAAGAATAATTTTTTAGTCCATTTAAAGGATATAAATGAATGGTTGCAAGTTGCAACATTATAATATTTCAGGAATTACTGGATTATTTTGTTTAGACACCGAAATAAAGATTAGTTTTGATTTACTAAATTTGTGACTGGATTTAGTTTTTAATAAAATACTTACTTTATTTTAGTATGGTGTGGGCATCCCCTAGTTCTTGTCCCTAAATCGGATCAATATCATATTATCAAGGACCAACAAGAATCATTTACAATGTGGATAACATTTTAATGACTTTCAAAGTTAATGGTTCATAAAAAATTAAGCAAAATATCAAGCAAAAAAGAGTGGCTTTGGTGACATTAATGCTACAAACATAACCTATTCTGTTGGTCAAATTGGGGATAGAAGGTTATTAATATTATTATGACTTACGGTTGCAGTAGCCGATGGTGATGATGAGGAGCAACAGGAGCAGGCCGCAGCCCCCAGCCAGTGAGCCCAACATGACAGGCTCACAAAACACATTGGCATTTCCTCTCACTAGAAAACAGGTGGTGTGTTTATCACAAGTTTTGTTGCTGCAGCAAACATTCTTTTACACAGCTGATATGGATCGCTTCTAACGTCATGACACGGCGAAGTATCAACGTTGAATCAACGTTTGATTGTAGTTGTAATTTCAACGCATGTCCCTGTTCAGCATAAACGTGTAGCATCAATAGCATCAATGCATAGCAACACTGTAGTCGTATATGACTTTATACTGGTGAGTATTGTACATTTGGGCACTGAGTAGACTACTTGTGGTCATTCAGATAAATATTTAAAAGCCTTCTGTGTTCGATTTTGTTTTGAAGACACATCTGAGGAACTAATGTGTTTCTCCATTTAAAACGTGTGTATTTTAAATATGTCAAAACATCATACCTTCCCTAGAGTTATAAACACATGCTTGGCTGGAAGTGGATACATTCATGGTCGTGTATGTTATTGTGGACGGTGGCTCTTTGGTTGTAATTTCAGATGATGCTAATGGAATAGGGAGAAAACAGAATAAAGTAATGCAAAATGTTAGATGTATTAGACCAATTATCCTTATGCCTCAGTTGCATAATATAATTTTTCATACGTTAGATATGTCATACTGTAGTTTGCTCACCTGCTACAAGCCTTGTAACTTCACCAAAATCCAAACTATTGCCAGAAAATGATGCACAGCTGTAAATGCCACTGTCCCTGGCTTTCAGAAATGACTTAAGCACCAAGATATTACTAGAGAACTTCTCATCACTGAAGTTAGGATCAAATGTTGAATCTTTCTCTTTCTTGGACCCAATGACTTTCATGCCAAAATTTTCCTCCACTCGTAGCCATACAAACTCCTTCTGAGATTGTGAACAATTGATCTCCACCGGTTTCCCCTCTGCGACGGTTCTAAGAATTATGGCTTCAGAAGCAATTTCTGAAATGTTTCCAAAAATGGTACATCATAATTGTTTCATGTTTCATGCATGTTTTTCTTATTTGATGGCACTGGTATGGGACTAAAGGCTTTTGAATAACTAGCACATTTTAATCCTAAGGACTATAACATTAACAATGGATTCCATAGAAAATATAGAGAAAACTTACTTTGACAAAAAAGCAGAAGAGCAAGTGTTTGAATCCTCTTTTGATCCATTTCAGCGGAGCTCTTAAACCTAAAAAATCTTTGACAAGTTCGTAGCTCTCTGTTGAAAGCAAATTCAGTGAGCTATCAAACCACGCCCCACCTGTAACCTTCTTCTCTTGTCAAATGGGATCATTGCAGCTGAGTCTCGCAAGAAACCCATGCATGATGTCTAAAGGCAAACCTTATTTATACATTGTATCTTTAGCAGACTGTTTTGGAGCATTTAACTACAGTACATGACCTCATCCAACTATGCCAAATGCCTGTGGCATAGTTGTCCAAATGTGGATAAGCAAAAAACATTTGAATAGACCATAAGCATGCAGGCTTTGAAGTATGGAGTGAAAAGAATGAATACACCAATTCAAGATGTTTAGAGTTATCTTGGTTGACTAGACCACTTCTCATGCTGCTGTCATTATTCTAACAGAATGTTGTTTGCTTACGATAACTTGGGCATGACCTATTCCACTATTGGCAAGCGTACAAATAGTAAGTAGCTTTGGTTAAAATCGTCTGCTAAATGCTGTGAATGTAAATGTAAGAAGCTTGAGGAACAACTTACCTTTAAATATTCCAACCCTCAGCAGAGTCTAAACTAGGTGAAATCTAAAATATGATTAACACCATTGTCAAAATACAGGCCTTTTGAGTAACTTTGAAGGGATAGAGTGTTTTATTTGGCCACTGGAGGGGGAGCAGTGAAACGGTGCATCCCCGTACCAGCATAGCTACGGGGTTGTCACTTTTGCTCAAAGTAGTTCCTCTCATGCAGGATTTTATAATGTTATAAGTCGCTTTGGATAAAACCATATGCTAAATGCTGTAAATGTAAATGTAATGCTCTTTCTTCTCAGGTATTATGCATGTTTATACTATATTGACATATCACTTAAATACTGGATCTTCAACACTGCCTAGTTGCATAAAGGGTGGTTGACAAAACACTAGATTGAATAGACACATAAGCGGTCTATCAGTCCCATTGATCAACTATAACGTAAGGTTATGGCACAATGTTAAACTCCTCCTACTTCCTGTACAGTGATGGAAATTTCACAGATTTGGTAATAGCCTGACATTCTACCCCTCTGTAGGTGTATTATCTACAGTACTGTTGCATTGGTGGGAAGAGAGAAATACAATCTCTTTGTTGCATAACTGTATCATTCCAGCTTGTATATTGAATTGCTCATCTGCGTATTTGCTCGCCTGTATCTTGTATGATCTGTCAAACTGCTAATGGAAATACAGTGGGTTTGTGTTGACATGTAGCTCCCAGTCAGCAGGGGGGATTCTGTTAGTGACCTTTTAGAAGGAAGAGCCAGTCAATTAGCCCCCTTATTCTTTCCATGCCTCTGCTTCATGGTTGAGTCAGACGCAAGCACACACACACGACTTTCTAACACCTGCATGGGCTTCCCTGTCTTAGTCACCCAGGGGGTATCCAACACGAAAGTGTGTGTGTGTGTGTGTGTGTGTGTGTGTGTGTGTGCGAGCGCGCGTGCGCGCAGTGGGTGACCAGGGGGAAGCCAATGACAAAAAGAGGCTCTGTGAAAACTGTGTGAGTAACTTGACATTCTAATATTCATTCTGTCAATCTGTCATTCTTAGCAGGAGAATTAGCTGGTGGCATCGCTCTTATCACTGTGTCAGGTTTTGTAGGAACAGTGGAATGTGAACGCAGGAATGGGAAAACGAGAGCAACGATAGCAGTAAGTATAAAATGCTGGCTTTAACACAGACACAGGCGTAATGAATGTTGTCGAAGGGGTATTCACACTCCAGTGGCCACATAACCATGGAGCCACAGCCATCTGAATTACACACTCAAGCACACACAATATATACATTATATGTAAAGATTGGTCCATTGTATAACATTGCAGCCTGTCACATGGGAGCCCTAATTATACTGGAGCAACCTGGGGCTGGTTACACACATTACATTTATGTGTTGATGTGTGTATCTTAGATATATTTCATTTAAATATTTGTATTTGAAATATTCATTCAGACTTTGCCTGGTTTTTGCTATTTACTTACTAAAAACGTAAGTGTTACATTCCTCACTAGGCATTGATTCTCGGATGAAACAAGATACACCTGACATTTGTGTTATTTCTCACATCAGAAAGGACTGCTTCAATAATGTACTTTTTATGCAGATTATGTTTGCATATTGATTATTTTTAATTGAAGTTTAGTTACAATTTGTATCAGTAGTTTTAGAAATCATCTTTAATAAATGTGTTATTAGAATGGAGAAGATACCTGATTCTAGCACATTGTGGAAAAATAATATCTAATTGTGAAAACAAATCATATTTTTTGTAAATGTAATGTAAACTTTGCCACCATAAAGACTTAAATTTAAGCCTATACAGACCTGATGCAAAACTATGTAGTATTTTTTTATATCTATAACTGTTGCACAGTATATATTTTTTACAGTATATAAAGGGGTTTATTATCTTGATTCGTATTCTCAGAGTATAAATTCACACACACTTTGTTTGTTTGTTCATAAAACTTCAGAACTTCAGAAGATCCGGGTAAATCCGTGTAAATTCAGTCCGTGTAAATCCACAACAAATACAAAATACAGAATAGATATTTGGGTCTAGTGAAGAAACCAGCTGTAGATTTAGATGAGCTAGATTAGAAGATACTGTAGGTATAGATATGGTAGTGAGCTGCTATCTACTATATGTTTTACACCCACTGTGATGTCCTTTGTTTTTTTGTTATACTGTTACTGGCAATTAGAGGTCTTTACGATCAGGCCACGTCAGTTTGGTGCAGATGAAATCCCCAGGCCATCTGTTTGAATATGTACTTAAAGTGTTCCACTAGACTTTCAAATGGAAAAGAAATGAATGACAGAGACGTTTTGAAGCACGTAATGGCATGTTAATATGTAATGGTATGATGTTTATGATGTTTTTTTACTGTAGTTGGCATCCAACTTTGGGCACAAACTAAGATGTTGAGTACAATCTAGATTGAGAAAATGATCATTGTGTGCTACACAGGCATTGATTAGATTTCTATTGTCTTGTTTTATAAAAGAATAGCCAATGGGATTCTGGCCTCTCACTCTGTGTCTGTTGGTGGAAAATTCTTTGCTTGAATGCCCATTTTCTTCTATGTAGCCAGAATCAGCCCTTTTATACATTAAGACTATTACTATTATAACTATATACAGTCTTTGTTGTGATGACATTTAATTGGCCAGATTTATTTTAAAGCATTTTTTTATTTTTATAAATACGATTGTATTACTGATTATTTATTTAGTGGCTCAGCCTTCAGCAATTGAAGATGATGATGATGGTGAGTAATCTGGCTCAAAGATCATTGTAGTGTGTGTGTGTGTGTGTGTGTTGGTGTGTACTTATGCTGATGTTAACTTTTGTCTTCTGTTTCGGCATTCTTTGTCATGAGTTCTTCAAAGGCATTTTAGCAACAGTAATGATTTACTTTTGAAAATAATAATCTGTGTGTGTGTGTGCTTGCATCAATGTAATAATACTACACCTGAATGGTGTTCAGTCATCTGCTATTGTAATTGATACCAATTACGTTTCAATGTTGAATTCGAGAAACCCATTCAAACTTGTTTTCATGAACATTGGCCTTGTTGAGAGCTTTTTAATTATTTATTTTATTCTTTGTTTCTGAATTCTTTGTTTCTGAATTGTAAATGTTATATATTTTATATGATCAATACCAAATTGTATCACTGTAATAAACTACTCCCTCCAGTCTGGCAATGTTCCATCTACCTTAAAAACCGCCATAATCAGACCACTTCTCAAAAAACCCACTCTTGATCCAGAAATTTTAGCTAGTTATAGGCCTATTTCCAATCTCCCATTCCTCTCCAAAGTACTGGAAAAAGTAGTTGCCATCCACCTCCAGGACCACCTCAAATACAACCTTTGGTTTCCGCTCTGCCCACAGCACAGAAACAGCTCTGGCTAGAGTCACAAATGACCTACTGATGGCAGCTGATGCTGGTTTACCATCCCTCCTCATTCTCCTTGATTTGTCTGCTGCATTCGACACACTGATGTAACTGGTTGAGCCAGTTACATCACACCATAGGACTCACTGACACTGCCCTTAACTGGTTTCAATCTTATCTCACCGACAGAACAGAGTACATTTCCTTTGAAAGTGCAAGGTCCCGGACACGCACTGTCACATGCGGGGTCCACCAGGGCTCAGTCCTTGGTCCCATCCATTAGTTGCTATAGAATCTCACTTCATTGCTACGCTGATGACACAACCCTGTATGAAAACTGACACACACTCCTCTGCAGCTTTGCTGTCATCATCTTCTCTATTAATACTCACCGCCTGTTTGGAGGATATAAAGTTGTCGATGAAACACAACTTTCTCCAGTTGAACAGCTCCAAAACTGACGCAAATTTTATTAGCACCCCACACCAGATCCAGTCATCCTCCATAAATAGCAACACTTGCTCTTTTCACGACATTCCCCTCTCCACATCAGTCACCAACCTTGGTGTAAGATTTGACCCTCTACACCTCTACAAGATCTCCTTTCACCATTTCAGAAATATTCCCAAACTCTGTTCTACGCTCACCTTAACTGATGCTGAAAAGCTGGTCCACGCCTTTGTCTCCTCCGGACTGGATTACTGCAATGCACTTATCATTGAGATCCCTAACAAGAGTCTTCAGAGACTACAATAGGTTCAGAACAGCACTGCAAGGATCTTGATGAGAGTGCGAAAGTATGAACACATCACAACCATTCTCCATTCACTTCACTGGCTTCCCGTCTCCTCCAGGATTGAATACAAGGTCTCCCTTCTTACTCACCAGTGCATCTATGGCAATGCTGCATCCCCTTGTCTATGGAATGCCCTATAAAATGTTTCTTTAAATGTTAAAGCAACAATATTAATGTATAAATGATATAACATATTTAAAAAATACTGGTCAAATAAATGAAGGGAACACGTAATCATAACATTATACCACCAAGTCAATTCAGGGATATTCATCTGTCCAGTTAGGAAGCATACGCAATTGTGAATCAATGTCACTTGTTTTGGTGCAAATGAAAGTGACAACAAATGCACTGGAGAGGCAACAGCAACAACACCCCAAAAAGCGAATGGTTTTGCAGACAATTGCGCTTTCCTTATCCTTCCTGACTGATTCTTCTCTTCTCCACAACTTTTTGTCAGCATTGTCTGTAGGTGATACAGTATATACCAGATTTTGTAAGTATAGGATGAATGGCCTTGGACTAGTTTGTTTTGCTTTTCACTTTGGAATTTTTGAAATGGTGGGAAAATGTTACATTTTTACAGCGGAAGACCTTTGAAGCAAAGATGCAAATGATTTAAGAGATTGAAATTATGAACGAATTTTGACTGTAAACTACTGTAAACTATTCTGGAGATATGAGCCAAAGTGCAAACTTAATTATTATAGTGCCACCTATGGGCACAGTACCTCAGGTCTTGGGGCCTAGTAGTAGTAGTTGTAGTGGGGGGATTTGCAACCCACTTGCCAATTTTGGTGACTTTTGGTCATACGGTTTTTGCTGCACAAACTTTTAGGGGAGAAAAATAATAATCTGCCCAATTAGGACCCCTAATAATGAAAACAAAAGCAATAGGGTTCCTGCAGCTTCGCTGCTTGGACCCCTAATTACATGGAATAAGAACTAAGTAAACACATAGCTAATTACTGATATCACTTAGTGCTTTATCTGTGTATAAAGCACAAATGTTGGAATTGCATTAAATTAAATAAAACACATACATTCTTTAAAGAACATAGAAAGAGTGTGTGTTTGAGTTTTTTGTACATGTATTCTCAACTCGAACTCAGATGCGTTCTCGCTGTGCCTGTGTGTTTTTCTGCCGGTGCTTGTGGTGAGCTGTGTGGTACACCTGCGGTTGTTTTGTTTCAGAGGCAACATGAGGAGTTCCAAGGTGAACAAACGGCGAGGCAGAGCGATAGCATCTCAGTGCTTCTCATTTTCACTTCTCCCTGCATTGCACAGGAAAGGGTCACACTAAAGAACCACTAAAGACACTTGTTCTTTACCCTCTTCAATCACACAGGTGTGTGAGCATGATAGAGAAACACACATATTACTGTAACGCCATGTTACGTTGTAACCTTCTACATCAAACTCTTTCTTTATCAGAGCTACATGATTATTCATATTACATATAAACCTTTGTACTCATAATAAACACAAGTCAGCAGATTATCATGCATAATTAGACATAGAACAAAGGGGAAGAAAACCAGCACCATTAGTCATCTTTTAAATTTCCGCCAAACAGAATATTGTTAGTAGAAATATAACACTCTCTTTTTCTCATCTATTATTGCCCTCCACACACATGCACGCAAATACTATTGTTGTAACACATAGCGGTAATTTGCATATATATGCAAACACAGTAAATATGAACATACACACACTCTCACACACACACACACTTCCATCCCAACCCATTATATCTACTGCTGATTAAGTTCCGTTAAAGGTACAATCCTTAATTTCTGTAATTGCCCTTGTGGTTAAAATGACTGTTTTGTTTTGAAACTCCAAGAGAGCATGCTCCTCACTCAAGTGAGTGGCTAGCACCCCTCTCTGCTCCTCACCATACAGAGCTCCAAGGCTCACAGTATTCTCTGCCACTTCCCCTACAGTCACATGACCTCACATGCACAGTTGTATTTCAAAATATAAACAGTGAGTTGCTATATTAGCATCAAGAAGTTTACATTTTAGCCAAACACTAAACAAGCTGCTGTCTATACCAATACATTTTTGAACCAAAAAACAATAAACATGAAGTAAATCTTTTTATTTGTTTTATTTCAGAACACACCCCTGAAAATAGGTATGACAAGAAATAAGAAATACTGTAGTACCAATGCCTGTTCCTAAACATTAAATATGAAACACTTTACATGTAGATAAGGTCAGCCCAATTAGGGTTCAGTTCATATTCCGCCTTTAATTAAGCTATAGGACAAACTAAATATTTCCCTTATAGTCATCAATCATAATATGATTGATGACTATAAGGGAAATATTTAGTTTGGCTATTATATATGAATAGGTTTATCTAGATTGGCTAGTAAGCGTTATATTTCAAGAAAATATGAAGTTTCCCCAACTTTATTACATTTATACAACACATTTGTTTTGTTTTTATTTCCCCTTGTATAGTACTTTAGTATAATAACCACAGAGAATAAGTGGAAGCTTAAAAACGTCATACTGGTCTCTAAATAAACCAGTCCATAAATTCAGTTACCATCAGCCATGTCAAAAATGTGGAACAGACTTAAAGGCAGTATATTTGTTTTGCAAGTTAATTGACGTCTTTATCCTTACTAATAGAAGCAGATACAGATACATGCATCAAGTTATTATGAAAATGGATTGGGATTGAAAGTACATTCAAACAATGCACAAGAGTATAAAGATAAAAAAAAGATGAATCAGTCAGGTGCTACATGAACATAAATTAGTACATATAACAGCCATGAAATGAACCACATATAAAGAAACAATTAGCTATACAGGATATTAATAACACAAACCATTTACACTATATTATATGATGAAGTTGGCAAATACACACAATTAATAAAACCTCATTTGGCACCCATTTCATTGCAAATACATAGTGCTAGCATCTGGAGAGACATCTTGGTGGTGGATGATGTTCACATAAAACCTCTTCTTGTTGAAATACTGAAACACAAAAATAAAGTTTGAAATGGGATCTTATTATTATTATTCACTCATTTTGGATAGCATCTTAGCAGTACGTCCAACATTTTCAAAGCTTTAACAAGCATTCACTGTAAACAAGTAGAAGCTTACAACAAATGTTGCAAGAACTATGATCATATAAATGTTCTATGGTACATACTTTTAGTCTGTTGTAGAGTTGTGAAGCAGCACTGTTTCAGTTCACCTGCCTTTTCCTTATTAGAAGGAACAAAACAGTGTAAATTATATATAAACTAAAAATCATACAAATGCAAAGTCAAAAACTTGGTTCGGAATGGTACAAAATAAGGAGTCTACTTACTTCAAAAAGTGGTGTCGACACTTTTTGGGTAGCCCTGCAAGCAAAGTTTTCCAACAGCAATATCCGAATAAAAATGTTAAAGTGAAATACAAAATATATTATGTTTTGTATTTCTACCAGATTTTCTACTCAGCTTCTACTCAAACCTCAGCTTGTTTGGAAGCACAAGTGTGCACTCCTCTAGTTTGAATACAGCATCCAAAATCCAAAAGAACCCCAATTTTGAAACCAGTGAGGGCACAAGTCTTTCACACATGAACTCACAATTGTGTTTGCAAACATGTCGGGGTGAGTTTTTGGGATGCTGGGGGCCCTATAATGTGTCCCTTTAACAAATATTGATCACTTCTTATTAGTTCCTGCCACAAAGACGTAGCAGGCCGACAGCTGCCTGTTTAGCTTCATGATATTCTTTTAATTAAAAAAAAGGAGTACTCACGGCTGAAGTAGTACAGGGTAGCGATAAGCGCTACAGCCAGGAATGCAAGAATCCCAACCAGTGGCCACATAACCATGGAGCCACAGCCATCTGAATTACACACACAAGCACACACAATATATACGTACATTATAGATTGGTCCATTGTTTAACATTGCAGCCTGTCACATGGAAGCACTAATTATACTGGAGCAACCTGGGGCCGATTGCACCAGCTGTGTATTACAGGTCACTATGTCACAACAAATAAATATACTTTATAAGGCGAACTTTAACTTAAGAAAAGCAGGCGCAACCCTACGCTGGACAGTAACAGTATTGCATTTACTATAAAACTGGTTACATATTATTCATTGCAAATGCAACTTCTAGAATACAGACAGTAAGCAGATAGCCACACTTCCTCTGACCTCGTTCAGTGCATTTACAATATGGGACAAGACACAAGCACCTGTCACAAAATGTGTGCATCTGCAATCCTCAAGCAATAGATAATTACAATGTAAAAATCATTTTAAAGAGAACTATTCCATTATTGTATATATTTAATTAGTATGACAATGTGCAAGTTAATTAAAACATAGTCCGCTCAAGTACAGTGAGCCACTGTACTTCTGTGTGGTTAAATATTATATTCAAACATTACATGGTCAGTGACCACATATTTGATTTCAGTGAAACAGACATTAATATCTTACTCTCTGGGTAACTTGTCTTGGTTCCGGGACAGACTTGGATGGCAGGACGTTTAGGTTTAGGTTTAGGCTTTTTTTCAGGAGGCGATGTTGGAGGGGTTTCTGTCAGACATCATAGAAGCACAGAGAAGGAATTAATGGTCACTAATGTGATAAGTAATGCCAATGGAGAAGAATTCTGTGCAGGAAAGCTGGAGTTTGACCTCATTGGATAGCTACACAATACATAGTCTATACTGCATTCAAAGCAATGACACACAATTTGGTCAATTAGACAATGCTTTTATCCAGTGATTTACAGTACAGTATAGTAAGTATTACACTATTTCCATATATACACTGTAGTAAACAAACTCCTAAACCACAGTACAGCGTGTAAGACTGTACTGCTATGATGCTATCCAAAATTAGTGAATAATAATAATAAAATCACATTTCAAACTTGATTTTGTGTTTCAGTATTTGATTGTATGAAGTATTAGATATGCACATGGTGAATTGGACCTTCATTCTCCGCACCATGTCAGATTTGCTTCGTTCAGATACTCAACACAATCTTTCACAGCAGTAATACACACTGACCTATCGGCTGTATAAGAGACCCCGCCATCAATGTACCCTCCTGTCCGGTGTTCTTTAGAAAACAGGAATAGAATCCTGCATCTTCAGCTGTCACATTGGTGATGCGCAGATTAAAAGTATTGCCGTTCTTGCCGGCCTTAAACTTGTCTTTGTCCACGCCAGCTCCAAAGGTCGACTTTACAGAAGTCGTTTTAACTAGGAATTGTATACTGTGATTGCTGAGAAAACTACGAAACCAAAAGGCAGAGCTGTGTTTGGAGTCACAAGAAATGGTGACTATGTCTGTGATGATGGGTTTAATCCCGTTGATTTTGTCTTGTGACAGGATAACTTGACTGGAATCTGGGAAGAAAAATAACAAAATAATACCGTGAATGGTTTGAGGTTGTAAATTTGTCAATGTCAGTTATGAAGCCCTTCTGCGATACTTACTGTTTGCATGGCATTATTTACATGCCCAAGGCCCGCTTCTACTATAGACCTTACGACCTTATGTTATGTGTTCTCCAACGCAATGCTGATATATGGATATACCTTACTCTAGTTGGGACATCCCAAAAGGATGTCAGTTCATAGTTAGACAGATGGAGGGAAAACATTTATCTTTTCCTTATATCGCAAAACAGTAAATCCCAATACCAACAAAAAGTATACGCATCGAAGTGTCAAGAATTGATGTAGTGCATCAAAGATTTTATGCATGCTGATGAATGCTTTCTAATCGGCTGAAACGTCAATGTTTTTTTTATTAAAAAATAAAACTTGTATTTATATATATTATTAACTGACAACAAGAGTTGTGCCTATTCAGTTTTTCCAGAAGATAAAAAACTCTTCACAGAAACCTTAACAGCAGTATGTAACACAAATAGTAACATTGTCAGTTTTGCAAGAATAGCAATAAATCTGTTTCTGACGAAACACCTGAAAAAGATTATTGAGATTATCTATGAAGGTGTTATTATGAAACGTTGACATTACAATACAATTTCAGCATTTATGCAATGTTTTTGGAAATTTCAGATGGAAAATTAAGCAGTTTATTTCTATACAGTAGAACAGTTCCCATATGTCTGAATTGCAAATGGCATAAATATGCATAGGGCATAAATTATTTTTATGGAAAATCTCAGGGTCAGTGGACTAAACAATACCAAAGAGACTTTTGGAGGTTAGAATTAATTAATTAATTGATTTACTAAACATACTGAATAAAATAGCAAGGTTATTTCCAGTCTACTTGCTAACCCCGAATTAAAGTGGAGTATATTTAGCATCTTGTACTATACACAGTATAAATCTGTCTTGGTTCCATAGTTCTTTTAGTGTTACAACACCTGAATGTCCACTCAGGGATCAATAATGTGTTATTTTATAAATGTACTAGTACGGCCTAATCCCGCACATCTTTGATACAGCACAATCGTAGTGAACAATCATCAAAATATCTCATAACATAATATCTCCATGACACAGTGAGAATATCATATGCTTTAATTCCAAAATAGCAGTATACTGAAGGAACATATAAACATACCTTAATGTACAAACAAAGTACAAACTATGGTGGTCATGTGGTCCAGTATAATGACCAAAATTATTTATAATCCCCCTTGGCTAATCTTTTCCATATCTCTATGAAATAAATTGTATTTTTTACTATTGGCACCGTCTCCAAATTATCACCACAAGAAAACGCTTATTAGACTGTTAGGATGCTATCTGTGAGGTTACTAGGAGGATATGTAGTCAACGCTTACGAGCAAAGATTACAAGTATGTGTTATATAATTAAGTTATAGTTTACGTATTACGTATTACGTTATAGTTGATGTATTTGTTTCATTATTAAAGAGCAAATGGTAACAGCATCTAAACATGGAGCAACACATCAGTCATTAAAGGCCATTGCCATGATTATTGTGTGGAGCACAAGACAGGAAGAGCCGTGAAACCCTTCTGAGAGAAACTTGCAGGCCTTACCTGCCGTCCATAAAAGGCTGCTCATGGTCATCAGTGTCCACACCGGTGCTAGAGGGGTCATTCTTCCTGGTGGCCGGTGTGTGTACGTCTGTATGGAGTACTAGCTGTGGGTCGTGGTGGTACTTTCTGTTTCCTGCTATGTATCTGTCAGACAGAATGGGAGGAACTGTGCTGACAGGGCCCTAAGTCGTCAAGGCAACACCCCTGATGTCATCCAGGGCCTATCAGAAAAGGGCCACAAACATTCACATATGGGACGTGAAGCCTCTAACCCTGTACACACACACACACACACACACATGCACGCACACAGATAGACTTCCGAATGCATTACTGGTAGATGAAATGATCACGTGTGCACCTTCATGGTAAGTCCTTGTTAAAAAATAAAAGTACCATGCCCACGACAGCCTTCACATTGTTGTTTTCACAGCCAAAGAGAGCGCTAACAGATACATCAGTGGACACCAAATATTGTCACATATGTTATTTAACATGTTAGAACTTTACACTAAAGGAGAGCTGTAATTTGCAATGGATTCAGCAATGTTGTGGCCTGGATCGCTCCAGACTGTCTGCCCAGGTGCACAAATCAGAGTTGAGCTGAGTTCTACATGTATGACTACACGTACCAGTACACAGCAGAGAGCCATAACAGAGCCCGACAACATAGATTTCATAGCCTACGAACAAGGCGTGAATGAGTACTTCGTTTGAAAGATCACTTTATGCTGAAATCAAAGTTTAGGGTGGCAAGTTTGCAAGTAACACTGCTTCAGGCAAGTATATGATGCCACGCTTATGTAGTGAGGTCTGGGTATGATTGATATGCTTTACCATAAGGAGAATTCTGAATGAATTCAGATATTTTTCATTATTTTCTCTACATCAGTGAGAGGTTGGGCTCTTTAATTTAAGAAAAGTCAATATTTTAAATTGATTATATATATATATATTCTCAAAAAAGGCACGTCAATTCTCTCACTCTCACTTACAATAAAGTTACGGGCATTTTGGCTTAAACATGCCTGCATTCCTATACTAGACAGTTATTAGGATTGGCAGGGATCAGGCCTATACGCATCTTCAAATGTACTTTCAGTTGTAATCAAACCGCTGAGACAAAAAGCAAATTTTTTAATTCCTGGAATGATTTAGATTGTAAAAAATAACCAAAATAAGATTCATCCAGTAGTTTGTCAAACACAGCTCCTCTTTTAAGCATCTACAATGAATGAAGTGTTTGTTTGCGTGTCAAAATGTCACGTAATCCTGCCAACATTTAAGACTAGTGTAAATATAATTTCTTGTTAACATTTCAGACCCCTGAGCTGTGTGGGATGTGTGTGGTACTGTAGTGTTGAGGCTGTAAAACAGCCTATACCGGGGTCTTAAAGGGAGAGGATGTGGGCCCCATACATATTTACGGGGGTCGTGTACTCGATTGAGACAAGGAACGACACCACAGAATTCTTTGAAAACAGGAGCTCAGTGGGCTTCAGAGCGGCGCTGTACGTCTCTGAGCCGTAAAGCCTGTCTTGGTCTCTTCATAACAAAGCCTCGAGTCAAAAATGTTGTAATGCTGAAATGGTGTTTCATCTTTTATCCAGTCTAGTTAAAGTGTAGCACCTGATGTATTGCAACACATTGGAAACACTGCTGCTGCGACAACTGTATGATAGCCTAAGTACAGCACATACCATAGGTGGTTTTAGGCAGGTCTGATTTTATTTCAATTTAGGATGACACTCTTAAATGCCTGCCTCTCCAGAGGTTAAATAATAGTACATTCGGGATCAGTGGCCACTTCTGTCATGCAACACTAACATCAAAACTTTAATTTGAAACTAATGAAACTTAATAGCCTTTCATTTGTTCTTTTAAATTTATATCAGATTATATTATATGGGAAAATATTGTGCAATATATTACATCTTAAAATCACAAACCCCTTGAAATCCACAGAAAGGGAAGTCCTACACATACTGTATAATATGATACATTTTATTGTTCGCAAGGGTGAAATGGTTTTGGCTCCCGGTGTTGCTGGGTTCAATACAATTACAAGGCAAAAACATCTACGTTCCACAAGAAAGAATAACTGACATATTCATAATCTTTTTAAATCGACAACCTTGTCTTTTGTATTGTGTGGTCTTTGTAATATTGTAGCACCTGCTCTCTAAAGTATGTACTACTGTAATGTAAAATAAACGTTCCAAATAATTTGACCACATTCTTTACTAACATGTTATGTTTTGACCTGCTTCCCATTTTATTTAAAAGCATGTTTTTTAGACTGCAATACAAATTAACAAGAATTGGGAGGAGATGGAGGGTACTGATAAAAGAGTGGCAGTATAAGGCATTGATATAAGGATTATCGAAATAAGAAACACAGTCCAATCTTCAGGAATACAGCAACTTCAAATAACTTGCTTTAAAAAACCTGGGCCTATTTAGCAATCTGTAGCTCTACTCAAATACCATTAATTCAACTTCACTATGTGCATTTTTCAGTGAGAGTGAAAAGCTGTTTCCTCATTTTACCTTTTGCACCTGTCTGACCCCAAACCCAAAGTACACACTTCTAAAATGTGCGCAAAAAACAATGCAGTGCACCGGATTCATGTACTGCAGAATCTAAAAATGTATTAAGGCAAAACTGTGTCATTGTAACACTGCGTTAGTTCTTCCATAATACTGTAAATTCTATTCATTACATGACCCTATTTGTCATTTGGGTGTAGTTACACAAAACAGGTAAAACGACTAAGCTTCTAATTTCTGAGCTTAGTTCAGTCATGGTGTTAATGAAGTCGTTTAATGGCACAGACCACAGGCTGTCAAAGAAAACACAGGTAAATTCAGAAGCACATATGCTCTTTCAATAAGGGCCCTTCTACTCCATTGATTTCTGCCTAACCTGTCTGAAGGCTCAACCACTGCTGTGGTTGTTTGTGTGTTACTGAACATTATTTTCGCATAAATGTGACAGTTCAGATTCAGTTCAGATTCTAGAATCCACAGTTCAGATTCTAGAACAATCTGAACTATACATACAAAAGTGCAAATGGAAAAGGTGTCATTACCCTAACCAGTTATTTAGTTAAATTTACATTTATTATTATGAATGAGTTCCAGATTGTTACTTTTAACATGGCTAGCTAAATTAATTGTTATATGTTATATATTAATAACTATATATTATATATATTAATAACTATATATTAATATAATGTTATATATTAATAACTTGATATTCAATCACATAGTGAAAAACATGCTAGCGTTAGCTCACATACATAAACAACAAACAAAGAGATTATTAAAATTGGCTAGCCAGCTAGCATGCCAACTGAAAACAGCACTTTTGTGTTATGCAATGTCACATCTATGTAATGCTTAGTGTGTGGATGAACATTCACATTCCGAGGATGGACTCATCCCAAAGCTTTTCCTCCTCTGTCCTAGAGTCCTGCACCTTAGCTTTTGTTTTCTTCTTCTCCTTCCTGGGTTTGGGTTTGGGCAACTTGGCCTGCTCTCTCTGTCCCTTCTGGACAACCACTGCAGTCTGAACTTGTCCCTCTGTCTGACCCGTCGTCCCTGACAGCTCTTCTTCGTTCAAGTCCTCAGACGGCCTGTCTTCTCCCTCCCCCTCCTTGCCCTCTCCCCTCCAATAAACCCCCGCCTTCTCCCGTGTTCTCCTGTCGGGATACTTCTGCCACCTTCTCCTCCGCCTCTCTTCTGATCGGGAAACTTCCTCTCTTCGCCTCCTCTCCTCGGGGCCTCCATCTCTTAGCGTCTTAGGTCGCTTTCTCCGGCTCCTCTGCTCCTCGTCCTCCTCCTCTTGCATCTTCCTCTTCCTCTTTGCCCTCCTCTTTCTCTCCCTGTGTCTGTACTGGCTGTCGTCGCTATCACTTGCGCTGCTGCTGCTGTAGGAGGAGGAGGAGGACGATGACGACGACGTATAGGAGGAGGAAGAGGAGCTTGACTCCTCTCGATGCCTCCGCCTCGCTACGGGTCGATGCGGGGGAAATGTAGGGCCTGTGCCTGGGAGGAGGGGGGTAGGGGGGTAGTCCCAACCATAGGGTGCTCCTTTACCACTGCGGTTTGCCGGAGGGGCACGATACAGGGGACACCAGCCTGCTGCCGGGTAGTAAGACCCAGCGGGAGTGGGCCCGGGGATGGGGGGAAGATTAGGCCTGTGTGTGTTGTGCTGTACACTGTCCCACTGGTTTACACGTGCTTCTTCAACTCTCTCTCCATCCTCTTGGACTTTCTCTTCGCCGCCACTCTGACCGAGTGTGTGGCTGGTCTTAGTGGCGATTCCTCTGGCCTGTTGGACCTGGATGTAATCCGCAAGTTCATCTGAATAGGAGTTGTATATCTTCTGCTGGGACTTACATAGGTCGAGGACCTTCTTCTCCCTGGTCAACATCAAATTAACAAGCATTCATTCTGCCAATGTTTAAGTTCAAGCTCAAGACAGAAGAGCAGTGTTGGAGATGTATCACTGCAGTCTCAGGTACAGCAGTATGGTGTGTTTGATGGAACTAAATTCAGCTTACTTGATCTGGTGTTTGTTGCCCTGCATGTGGGCCTGGTACATCTCTACAGAGTTGAATTGTATGCTGCACATCTGACAGGTCAGGGAGTTTGCTGCACGTGAGGGGGCAGAAAAGGAATTAAAAACAAGGGTATAAAGATCATGGTTTTCAGTGGTTTGAGTTGTTATAAAACAATCACCGTACCATAAAAATTAGCCCTGTTTAGCTACAGGTACTGTACCATTCTGAGTTTCCTCTCCAAGCTCTTTTAGCAGCTCCTGTCTGGCTTGATTCCTTTGGTGCTTACGCCCATTATAATGCTGCAGTGCCATTTGGGGGTTGTTGAAGGAGGCAGGACATAGAGCACAGTACTTGTCAGGGTCCTTTAGGTCCACCCTTGTGCTTGGGTTGGGGGTGACAGTTGGGTCCTGGGGCGCCATGCCACCCTCTGTGGTTGGTTTCTGATCCACATTAGGAGAGGCCTGGGTCAGGCCTGAGTGAGTGGGCATGTCAGTGCTTGCCTTTATAACCAAGTTATCTATAAAAGCATAAAAAACATTTGTACTATTTCTGCATGCTGCACTTTTGCCCGCTTTTCCAGAATCTTTCATCATTATTTGGGTATCGATATATAACATGCTCAGAGTGATAGTAAGATCTTAAAGACATAGTATGGAGCTCTACATAATTCTAGCCACTAGGGGGCAGAGTGAGAGAGCAATTGTGTGTCCCCGGACCACTCACACATGCACTGAGACTTTAGGTGGTCATGTGCATATGTTAATGCAAGCATATGTTCATGAGTGTGCATTCTATTAGAATTCAAGCACAATGCTGTACCACTGCGCTTGGAAATAGTGGGATCTGACCATATAAAGGCCAAACACAGGGTAAAAACCATGTGTGTGTGTGTGTGTGTGTGTGTGTGGGGGGGGGGGGGGGGGGGAATTTTTAA
>JAODLI010016757.1:0-23380 GCA_027575585.1 Percopsis omiscomaycus
CCCCTACCTGCTCCATGTAATAGCACCATGTAACCCCTACCTGCTCCATGTAACAGCACCATGTAACCCTACCTGCTCCATGTAATAGCACCATGTAATTGTAAGTCTCTTTGGATAAAAGTGTCTGCTAAATGACCTAATTGTAATTGTGATTGCTAATCAGTTGAGTTGTGATTGTTACACCAATATGATGAGTAAACTGTCATGTGGCTACGGGGGACTGAGCCCAGACACACGACATTTAGGTAGATATGCGGTACTGTGAGGAGACACTGGGTGCAGGATGGCAGCTAACAGCCAGATACAGACACACATGGGAGAGAGGGAGACAGAGAGAGAGGGAGAGAGAGAGAGAGGGAGAGAGGGAGAAGAAGAGATGCAACGTAGCCTTGAGCCTTGGAGCTCCACTGATGACAGACATGTAGGTTCACGCTTAGGTGAACCTACATGGAACAGGAGCCTGGAGCTCCATGACAGAAATACACCATAGGAGCAAAAATACACCACAAACAATCACTTTAAAAAAGAGATATGTGTGTTTGGCTTTTAGTCAAAAGTTGTAGTCCATTGGCTGGTTAGGCTGGGCTTCACATGACTGTGTGTGTGTGTGTGTGTGTGTGTGCGTGTGTGTGCGTGTGTGTGCGTGCGTGCGCGAGAGACTCCTAATTCCAATGCAGAGATACTGTATTAGTGTTCCCGAGCACCTTTAATTTCTGCCATGCCGTGTGCGCGGCCTGGTCTATTTGTTATTATATCATAAAGTATGTTTATTCTAATAAGGCCCATAATGAATGGCACCATTAGAGTGCTGAGTTCAGTAATGTTCATCGGCTGAACGGTGGTGATTGCCCATTCAGGTTTCCATCCTGTTTTCTTTAAGGGAGGAGGGACTGTGGGTCCCATCAGTATTTCCCATCCCACCTTTCTCTTCTAATTAAAAAAGACCAGCCAACCATGTGTGTTTTGTTTTCTCTACATACTTTATCTAGGCGGGGAACTTTCCATGTCGCTGGCGGTTATTCTTATTCAAAGACCGTGTTTTTTGTGTGTGTAAGCGCTTCACACTTGGGAGGCCCCACGAATAGAAGAGGATGGATTACATTTGGTCCAAAAACATCCACCTCTCGCCCACCTCAATACCTGCCGAGACGCAGTCAACTTAAGAGAATAGAATAGACTTTTAATTCAATTTCATGTTATCTATTGCCTTTGCATCCTCTGAGGATTTCCGTTTACTTCTTTGCTGATTGTCCGCTTCTGTCCCATTTAGTATTGCCTGTACTTACTCAAAGGAGAGCACGGCGCCCCGGTGAACCACACTGCACTGTTCCCGCTGCCTGAGTGCTGCTGCCGGTATGCTCAGGCTATAGAACATAAACAAAGCCTGTTTAATTGGGTGCCTCACATTTTATTGGTCCTTAACTCATACTTAACATGCACAAACAGACACACACACAGACACACACACACAGCGCTGCTTGGCCTAGGCTTAACTTACTGTCTAATGAGGTCCTTGCTTAGCTTTAACAAAGGACACTTTAAGCCCGTTGAGAAGATCCTCCAACAGTCGATTTGCGTGTGTGTGTGTGTGTGTATGTGTGTGTGTTTATGTGTGTGCCTTTGCATGTGCCGCCCTGGTCATTTGGGATACTGAGAAGGTGCGGGGGGCGGGGGGGGGGTTGTTAAGAAATCAGTTTTCTTGGCTAGGAGACACCAGCTTCTGCTAAGCAACCTCTTTGTCAGGATAACAAAAGGGAAGACAGAATATGCAGAATGTAAACTCTCACCAGGGTCCCGCCAGACACAGCCCCCCCTCCCCACCCGGCCCTGATGGCGTAGGCAGCATGTGCTGGCATCCATTGTCCCCGACCGCTGGCTTCACTCTATCTTAACTTGCCTCAGCCCACTCCTTTATCCCTTTGACAGCTTTGGCCCTGTGGACTCTCTAGGCCGGTCACCATGGAGACCCAGCAGCCCCCCCCCCCCTCCCCCCCAACCCCTCTAGTGGTGTGGGATTTGTAGGGGGGGTCGGGAGGGGTCAAGCTGAGGGACGTGCTTTGGCAAAGCGAGCACGCTTCATTAGGCCTTTTGGCTGGGGGTTCATTAAAACTGCAGGACAGGACATTCCAGGAGACTCCATTAACCAAGCGACCCTCTGCACACTGGCTTGTGTTAAACCTCTTTACCCCGCCCTCAACCCTGCACGCACACACACACACACACACACACACACACACACACAAGCTCCCACGTGCACACACAGTCACACCTACTGCCCCCCCCGCACACCCCCAAATATACACGTGCATGGACGCACAACATGAAACACGCACACATACACACACGGACCCCGGACTGTCTTAGCGGCTCTGTCACTCCACTTAAAGCACCTCATGTTGGACAATGGCCTCCATCTGTTGGCCAGCTTTACTTTCCCTTGGAGCACTCTTGGGGGTGGTGAGTGTGTGTGTGTGTGGGTGTGTGTGTGTGTGTGTGTGTGTGGGCGGGGAAGGGGGGTTCAACTGCAGGTGGAGGGAGGGAGCTCCAGTTACCACTCCACAAGTTTGACGGGGAACAGAGGAGAGACAGTAAGGTCTTCTATGTGTGGACATGCTGCATACCCACTGCACACATTAAATCAATAAAATCAAAAGAAATCAAAAGAAATCATGGTGGGTATATAATGTGGGTATCTAATGTTTTCATATGCAAACATTACTGTATTTACCCATCAGGATTTCCTTAGTTTTTTCAATTATAGTTTTAATCTCCTTTACAAAAAAAATGATTGTCTTTAATAAAAAGTTTTTAGATAATTCAGTTTTTACTATATATTTTTATACTATTATGTTATGCTATTGCAGTACCTGCCCCTCTCGTGCATACAAGCCATGAAGCACTTCTTTCGGGGCGTCGTAACACAAGAATTTTGAAAAGCACGAGAGTAGAGGATCTGCGAAAGCAAAGAAAGCAATTAGAAGTGCACATGCTCTTGTTCACGAGCAGCACAAGGCAAGGAGTGTGGCTGCAGAGAAACGTTGCCAGCGCTGACAGACTTGAGATAAAAATAGGTCCAGGCGGTTTGATCAGGTGTTTGAGCCGCGCCGCGTCACAGACGCAGGTCTGTCAGATCACCGCTCTTTGGAAGCAGGTATAACAGGATTACCCTTGTGTTTCTATTGGCAGGCCTTATCGTGTAGGCCCCATGGTTGGTCAGTTCAAAATGGGCCGATTATAGTGTGCAGAGAGGGGGTTTAGCCTAGTTTGCAGCTCTGATATGTTAATTAAAGAGGATTTTCTGAAAATGGAAAAAGCATGACGCCAAAGCTCCACCTCAACAGAGCCATAAGCCCGTCTGTTGGCTGAGGTGTATTTTGGTTTTCTGTTTTCGCACAGAAACCACACTCATTTTGCACAGTGAAATTAGTGTTTACTATAACCAAGTCAACGTGCGTGCCCGTGGGTGCCCGTGCGTGCCCGTGCGTGCCTGTGCATACATGCACGGCTGCGCTTGTGGACAGTGGAACGTTAATTATAATAGACCGCACCGCTCATGACGGTAAAGCACCATTGGTTTTTGTTAGAGGCCTCCTCTTTGAGCCATTCCGCCCATGCCTTGTTTTTGCCCCCATTCTAAGCTCGTCCGGATTTAGCTCAGTTTCATCCTCTAATCCCTCTGTTTTGTTAGTGACACTGGGAGAGCCGCACGGGTTGTATGGTTCAGCCCTGCCTGTCAAAGCTTATAACATCTCTCTCCCAGATCAGGTTATAGCCAGAGCTATATGTTATTATATTGAAGTGTCTGTGAAGGATGACTCTGAAGGTGCGTGTGTTTGTGTGTGTGTGTGTTTGTGTGTGTGTTCTGTGTCTGCATATGTCAGCATGCACAGACTGTGTCTGTACACATCATTGGGCAATTCGCAGGTGTGGTTGTCTGTGCACGGCTGTGTGTGTGTGTGTGTGTGTGTGTGTTTTGTGCTTGGGCGGGAAGTGGCTATGAATAAAAGAATGCTACGCAGTACACAGACCGGGCACACAACGCTTGTCTTCTCTGACCTCAGATTTCAATATTATCCTCATCTCTCCACCAGCCCCATCCCACCCTCCCACTTCCTTGTGTTCCCTGCTCTCACCTTTCCCATCCATTTGTCCATCAGTGCCGCGCGGGGATAGATGGGGCGGCGGAGATGGCAGACGCTAAAGTTTGTGGGCCGTGGACAGACAGCTCGGCATGAATATCAGTGGCATAGAGTAAGCACTGGCGATTGGATAAGAGAGAGAGAGAGAGAGAGAGAGAGAGAGAGAGAGAAGTGGAGACGTCAGCACTCTCCCTCCTATGCATTGAGACTTATTAGGTGACCCCGCACCTCAATCCTGAGCGACCTGATAATATTGTTGCAGTGATCCCTGCACAGCCTCTGACCCCATGACATCAGACAGGCCCTTATTAGAATAAACCTTCCACTTCTTCTTCAATGAAAGCTTGGCACTTTAACAGCCGGCTGGCTAGCGGGACGCTGGCTTCATCGGTGTGTGTGTGTTCCAGCATGCTAACGCAGTTACCCAGGAATCAATACGACTATAGGGGCATAAGCATTATACAGTCTAATGTTGTTTATTTTCGCCTGATGATGCATTTCTTTAGCGCAGACCCTCTCGCTGTGCGGCTCAGACCCTCTTCCTGCGCGTTGCTTTTCTGAGCTTCTTGGCGTGCGTTGCCAAGGTGCCGGGTCTGCATGGAACCCACGTTGGAGCTGCTCTCCGCAGGGTCTGACAGGGAGCAAGCCTTCGTCCATTATCCGCGGCAGGGCGGTATTTAGTATTTACAGCTCTGCAGAACATCACAATGTCACAATGTCAGTGAATTACCATGGCCATGTTGGAGCTCGTTAGGCAGTTTGGGGTAAATGGAGCAGATTTGAGGAATAATCCCCACCCAATCTGGACAACACAGCTGGTTGCCTCATCCCGTCCATCTAAACACGGAAACCCTCCACACACGCATACATACACACGCACAAACACAAAAAGAGTCACGGAAACAGGGATGGAATTGAAATAACAGCAAGGCTACCAGGGTCATGGGAGCGAGTGTATTTGGGATGTTTTTGGGTTCTTCCAAATCCTGATTAACCCCAATGCAATGTCCTCCCACATCCACTATAGATCACTTGGACAGCAGGCCTTCTGAACCACACCACATAGCTACAGAAAGCTCTTCTCACAGACGTGCTGGCCGAATGTTCCATTACCTATTTAGACATTATCATAGCAAGATGTTAAAGTGTCGACACAGTTGCCGGGGAAGATTAAACCCATAATCTACGCTCCAATCAAAGTTTTGTTCACCAGACGTATAAAAGACCTCTTATCTGCACCCCACCGCCTTTCCTTTCGGTGACAATTGTAATCTTCTCTCTTCGGTTTCTGGTGACGGATGTTCCATGTCCGAGTGCGATGACTCCTTCTTCTCTGACTAGGAGCCAGATTGGCCTGGGGGAAAATCATGTTGACCTTGTCTACAGATTTAGATCGCAGAGGCCCGTCTGATATGGCAGCTGTACTGTCAGCAGCACAAGCTGTAGTACCAGTCAGAGCGCCAGGTCGGACAGTTGTAATTACTGTTTGGGCTTAGCTCGGAAGCAATAATCCCAAGCTCAATTGCACCGAGACAATTTGGCAGACCTTCGGCACAGCCTTCAGAAGCCGGGCGGGGTCATCTGGGTCTTTTTTCATTAAACGAGCCTCCTTCTCAAACTGTGGGGTACTGAAAGGGTTAAATCGGTTCCGGACGCATTTCGGACTTGAAATATCTTGTGTGTTTTTGCAGGTTATGATCCGCTACCCCGCATCTGTCATTTGCATTTCACAATTAAACGTTAGAATATTATCGCTGACGGGTGCCACGCTCGAGCTGTCACATTACTGACAGCGAGCCAAATGATCCCGGGCTTTTGTGCCTCAAACACACACACACAGACACACACACACACACACACCCACGCGATCTGCTGGGCCGCCCTCATATTGTGCTTTATCTCTTTCCTTGAAGTCACAAGTTCTCCACGACTCCTTACTTATCCTATTCATCACTCCACTGCAGTTTTCTCAGTATCCTCCCCATTCCCCATTCCCTCCTCCATTACCTTAGCCATTCCTGTGAGGCAGAAACAATGTTTTTGGTTTGTTGGTTGGGGGGGGAAATCGGGAAATTTTGAGGGGGCTATTAAACTGAAAAGGTCCCTTTATATATGGAAGCAAAGTGGATAGGGAAACATGATACACACCAGTGCTACATGCCGTTGTCACATGAAGCTAGCTTGGCTAGCCAAGAAGGAAATAAATAAGATTTTTGAAAATGCACTGTAGATGCATAAAGAAGAACTGTCTCCTGTCTGAGGTAGAACAGGTTCTAGCTCAGAACAGCAACGCACTGTAATATGGGCCTGGGTCACAATGGATACCAGAAATTACCCAATGCAGTAATAAGTAACCTATCAGCTCTCGCTTTAGGAGACCTCAGCTCCATCTGGCTCCCCAATAATCTCAGCCCCCCACCCCCCCCTCATCCCTGCCTGCGCTCCATCAGTCTCTCCACCCTCCCCTTTTCGTCTGGCAGAGGAGAGGCTTCACTGTTAGCGGTGTTGCTGACAGTGCTGTTTGTGTGAACTGAGTTCTGAGCTCCACAGCCCCCCCCCTCACCACCACCTTATAGCTCCCACTCCGCCTCTCCTCTCTTCTCCCCCCCCCTTCCCCCCCAGGCAGGGGAATTAACCTTCCAGCCCGGGGCTGCTGGGCTTAATGACTGTCTGAGGGGCCAGCCTGACTACACAGCCCAGCTGTTTGCATCTGGGCCACACACATATACAAGCACACACACGCGCGCGCAAGGCACTCGCACACACACATGGAGCATTGGACACATGCAATACACTCGCACACAAAATACACACGCTAGCTAGGTGCACAGACACAAACATAGTACACGTAGTACAAACATAGTAGGCCTACATACGTAGTATACCACACACAAGCACATATTCAAGCTCGCACACACGTACACACACACACACACACACACACACACACACACACACACACACACGTACACGTATTAGAGAATGCAAGGTTGCATCTTGTAACAACAACTGGCCTGACGTCACAATGCACCTTCCATTGTGGAGGCTTATTAGTCCATTAGTCAGACTGAACATGTTCTGCTGGGTCGTAACTGCATGGCCGAGCACATATACTGTTGGCACAGCGATCACACACACTCAAGCGGGTTCTGTTCTGGCAGAGCGAGCTCGTCCGAACAGTCTTATTTATAATGTTCGCATAGGTAAGTTAACCCAGCGTAGAGCGTGTTGGGAAACTTCTATACGGTATTGCTTCCTTCGTGTTCCCCTCCCGCTCTGCTTTCTCGGTCTGCTCTGTCAATCCCCAAGAGTCCCGTATCGCTAAACCACGCCCACACCTCCACGACTGTACACTGTACCTTGAACGAATGACTTGTACAGGGCTAACACCGAGCTACGAGAGCCCTTAGTGTGGGCTGACGGAACATCACGTGAAAAATACATGCATGTGAAAAACACACATGGCCCCTGAGGTGTCTTCAGCTGGAAAGGTCCCTGAGCAAATACGCGTATTCTTCATGGCCACTGTTCAGGTGGAAGTATTATAACCGACAAAAAGGGAGGAAAAGCGATATTCAGCAAGAAATCAAATATTCTGCTGTTAAAACAGAATTCATTGGCCCTGTCTGTGTCTCAATCCCAGCAGTGGAGCAGATTACCCCAGGAGCATTCTGTACAGAAAGTACGGTTAAGTGGATACTATCTATTCCATGCATTATGTATGAGCATAAATGCTACAAACTAGTGGCTGTGAAGACGCCCATGTTGAATCGGTATCTTTGACTGTTGCCTTGGTTCTGTACAGGAGCCCGCGTGGTAAAAGGTTTACTAGCAGGATCCCTAGGACGACCGAGTAGAGCAAAGCCTTCCCCTGCTTCTATCAAACTCATCTCTAGCGCCAATTAGCTCAGCAGTTCTACAATACTTACTTTCTGAGCCGCTGTCCAGAAAAAAATAAAAACCCTAAGCTGCTTCTTTTTGGGGGTCGTGGCTGAAAATGTTTCACTCCCTCAAGCAATGTAGGTACTCGGGGAGCTATGAACTCCAAGATAATAACAGAAAAACAGTATATATAAGCAAACATAAGTACCTCCGATGAATCACAATTCATTGAAGACATCCAACTATTATTCCAAAAAATATATACTTTTTTTGGAATAATTGTTGGATGTGATTTTTTTAGGTTATTTCAGCCACCCACCCCCACCCCCCAGCCCCTCCCAAAACAAAAAGCACCTTGCAGCCCCCACCTCTGTATCTGTCTCTCTCTGTCTGAGAATAAGGAGTGTGTGTGGGGGGAGTCCCATTGGCATTCCGTGGCATCTCCGTAGCTCTCTGGTGTTCAGAGAGACATCTGTAGATCAGGGAGACCAAAGCCGCTTGCCTTGCCTTGGCATCACTCAACAGGTAAGCACACGGTGCACTCTCTCTTTCTCTCCTTCATGCAAATCCTCGCACATATTCAAAAATCCTCTCTGCTTTTTAAGAAGTAGGTACGCCTTCTCTGTGTGTCTATTGCGCTCTTTCTCTCTCTCTCCCTCTCTCTCTCTCTCTCTCTCTCTCTCTCTCTGTCTCTCTCTCTCATGCACGCTCTTTTGCTCTATTTCTCTTTGCATTCTTGGCAGACAGATGGGAAAGAGTTGGGTGCAGGTTTGAAAGAAATTTTGCTTTTAGTTCATCAACTTTCTGCAGAGGATATAGAAATTGTGTGTGTGCGTGTGTGTGTGTGCGTGTGTGTGTGTGTGTGTGTGTGTATTAGAGTCAGAGCAGGCCTGTAAACTCTTTATAGCCTTTGAGTCAATGAGTGAATGAGAACGTAGAGAGAGAGGCAAAGCTTTCAAACGAGATTCCTGGATGTTTGTGCCCACCAATGCAGTCAAAACTGGACATGCATTCTGTCAGGTTACTGCTCCTTCTTTTCCTGATCTGATCCAGGCTGACGCAATCTGGCCGGCCTGTCTTTGGCTCTGCCCACACTCAGTGCCAGGCCAGGCGATAATCGCATCGCCAAATAAGCAAGATGTTTTTGGACTAATAATGATCTGGATGCGATTAGTCTTGGCTGATAATCACACGTGCCTTTTGAAGAGCCTTTCCGTCATTACAGTTTAAAAAAAAGCTAATGGGCTGCATTGCTACATTGGTTCTATATGACATGCAATGATTGGACCCTCTGGCAGCTGGTGAGCTGGGCACTGAGGGGTAAGGTTCGTATTAAGATGTAAGACCACATCTGAATTGCACGGTGGCACGGAGGTTGAAACTTCATTTTCTGCACATTGACTGATTTCATAGGGTTTCGCATCAAATTGGTCCAGGATTGAGAGTATTGAGTCGTTTGATGATGTTATGAAAGGAGCCATTAAAAATCTACCTGTCAGGGTCACGCTCAGTGGCTCTGCTGCCTCGAATGCTTTTTCAACCCCAGTGGCTGACTAGTCTCAGACAGCGAATCAAATTTCAAATCAAACTTTCTAATTTGCATTTGCCAAAAAGTTTGTGAAAGAAAAGGTCAGAAAAGGCAGTTGTGAGCGAAGCTGAAGGCTAATACTGTGCCTCCCTTCTCTAATAGTATAACTAGTAGCCTAATATAACTAGTGTAGGTCTAATAGGACTAATACTGTATGGGTCATTCATATGGGACTAGTAACTTGTAACTAGTGACTGTATTGTATTTGTAAACAAACTCAATCATTATTTAATCTCGCATGTCCATTTGATTTTTCCTAAATAAAGCCGTTGTCCCAGAAGTCCCTTCTTCCCAAATCTGGCCACGTCATTAATAAAGAAAACAAAATAAAGTTGTATCAGCAAATCAACATTCTTGTGGCTTGCTGTATTTCTTTAGCAATTAAGCCTGTTGTTTGGCTAGGTAATGGTAGTGCAGGGAGGTCAGGCAGGCTGTCTCCTCTCATTAAGGAGCCCTTCAAATCTGCTGAGTCATGGCCTAGCATCAGACATTCTTTGTTGACCAACCACTTCCTTATCCAGCGAGGACCCAGCAGTTCAGCTCTGATAAAACAGTCCGATAAACCGACAGAAAAGCCTGGGTTTCACATTGTTGGGAAATTACAGAAAGCCAGTGCTTCTGCACTGAACCCTTGCCAAACTGTTATCATATGAGGGACTGGATGACACCAATATGTTGGTCATTCACCTGCCGTGTGCCCAACATGCAGATTCCCACACGTGACGGTGGAACAAAGAGAAAAAGAGAAGGATAATGAGAAAAAGAGAGAGAGATGCTGGCTACTTTCAAGCTATGTCAGAACCTCAGGAGTACACACATTTCCCTCTCTTTGCAAAGGAGAAATAATTGAGTGCGAGTTCATTCTTATCAAAGCCTGTTGGAGTGCAACTAATCGACTGAGAGGAGATTCCTCAAAGAGCTGTTGTTTTCAATTCATTTTGTTCATTCAGATGAGAAAATATTTATTTTTTAATTAAGTAAATCACTATTATTTGTTCCACTGCTGCAGCCGATAAATTGGAGTGATTACAAAAGAACTTGAAATGCACAGAGGGCCCTTCCTGGCCAAATAGGACGACTGTTTGATGTGAGGCTAGGATCTAATGGACCCACAGGCTGACAGGCTAGCAGTGTTGTGTTCCATTGCTGCTGTAATGCCTTGTTAGCGCTCGTTTGTGGCATGTCTGTAGGCCTATGTTGTTCTGGTTTATTGCTTGCTATCAGTACGATACATGCTAGCTAGGATAACCTCACTATCTGGGTCACTCTCAACTCGTCCAGCATGGGTTCGATTCCATAAAACATGATTTGTTGTTCATCGTCACCTCTTTAACCTTGTTGCCTTGCGTTATGAAAGTGCTTGTGCATGTCTTTAAGGGGAAGGGTAAAGACTGTGTGTTCTGTAGGGGAAGGTAGCGGAGAGTGTATGACACTTAATTGTAGTAACGTCAATTCAATTCCTTTAACACACTGACCTCTTCTATGAACCCCTTGGCAAGATGGGAAAGTTGTGAATATGTTTGGACCTCCAGGGAAAATAAATACTACTTTGTAGTTTCAAACCAAAACAACATATTTGTATCACTGGTGTCAACCACAAGGGCAGTTAAACATCTGGTAACCAAATTTAGACTCCCCAAATAATTTAAAGCATGTTAGTTTTTCATTTTTAATTTAGCAGAATAAATTAACGCCACTCCTTGCCTGTTTTTGTTTTGTTTTTACAGGCATAGATAATCATAGATACAAATTAAAAATCATAAAACACAACTGTTGATGGTACATTAATTGCAAAATTTCCGAAAGTTATACAATAGGTCATATGTTTGTCAGGCGTAAAGAGTCTAACTCCAGTATATATTTAGATTTGTATTTGTATTTGAATTAATGGTGTATGTACTGTAATTTACTGATTTATGCAGAACATCATCCGTTACACTACAGGTCAGGAAACAAACAGACTGTTAAATTACCAAAATATTGATTTTATTTTTTTAATCCAGCCAACAACCCATAACGATAACCTCTTAATAGGCACATCTCTAACATGTTGCTGAAAAGATGGAGAAAATGTTTGTGCTTCTGTCCTCTTCTTTCAGAACTGTGGAAGGCCAGGTGTCTGGGCTGTGATGGACGTGTTGTCAGCCTGTTTCCTCTTCTCCTCATCTTTGCTGCTGTTCTCTCTGCTTTCTGGTAAGAGAATCGCCTGATGATTTAGCTGTGGTCTCCTGGGTCAACTAGTACACCATTCAGCTGAGCACTAGCCACTTTGACGCAAGAGATTTGAGAGTTAATGAGCATTTTCTATCCAATACAATGATATCCAATACAATGAGGTTTTTCAACAAGAACGCTGGTAGCTGTCTTTATCGCTCAAGGTAAATCTTAAATAGAATTGTAGGCTACATGTTATCCACAGCGAAAAATATTCTTTTCAGTTCCGTTCACCTGTGGAATTTTGTGGATTTCACAGCAATATCTGGTTACATTGAGCACATTTTTTGGTCATCATTTCACAATGTGCGTAGTAACTGTAATTATCTGTGTGACATCCCGCAAGGGGGGAAAGAATAACGCTGCCCTGTGAGGATTTTATCTGTCCTATAGAACTCTATATTACACAAACACGTTTGAAGGACAAACATAATGCTTACTTGATGGCCATGTAGGCCTACATTTCTGGAATAGACAGTTACCATTTGGTGAGACAATTTGCCGTGGGCATACATGTCACGTAAATACGTACATCTGTGGTTCCAACAGAGGAACGACAGATGCAGAAAGGAAATACGGTGTAGCTGTAGTGGCGTTTGAAGATAATCCTTGGTCATTATGTAATCAAAGGCAATTGAGATCTAAAGGAGCAGTTATCTGATCAATATGTCTGATTCATTTACACTCATTACCATTTTTTTTTAAAAACCTGCATTTTGTCCCCACAGTATTTGTCACAGTCGTAAATACTTTTTCTAAGATCTAAAAGAGCCACGGTAGACTGCTTTTGAGTATTCATTTATGTAAAGTGTATGCAAATGTGCCTTGGTGTTTGGGTTGTTTGTATGCGCCCTGTATGATGGCAAATCTCGCCCTTCACGTTTTGACGTGAGGTGACTGATTCAGCCTTGATCTGAGGGCTCTGCCACTCACTCATGTTTCCCGGTGCAACAGACCATGCGCTTCACAAACAACTTGGTCAGTGAAGGTCACGGAGCAAACAGCCCAGCAGAGTCGGCCGAGCTCCTCCTGCAGGGGCCTTTGTTTAAAAGAGATTCACGCTCAGATATTAAGCGCTAATTAGCCGGAGCAGCTTTCGCTTGGCTCCTAAGATTAAACTCCCCCCTCAAACCCCCATGAATAATTATCTTATAACAGCGTTAGAAGTTCACATGCCGTCTACTGTAAGCACAAGGACGGTGTACCACAACATGTCACCCCAGAGCCAGGCTGAGGGATGGCCAGCCCCAGCCTATGACAAACAAGGGGGATTAGAGTGATGATCATTGCTCTTCTCTGAAGGGAACTTACCGGTGGAACGTCGACAGAGGAAAGATGAAAAAAAAAAAAGGTTTTAGATGTCCTGTCCCCAACCCCCACCCTGTACCCTGTCTGTATGACTGAAGGGGGGGGGGGGTTAGTTCCCCATAATTACTTTATTGACTCATTTGCAGGGTTGTATCACCCCAGTTCCCCATCAATAAAACATATGCCAGGATGAAGAATGTGACCACACACCATGGGGAGCCTTCTCGGACAAAGTGCCATGCGACCGAATCCCTGTAGCGCGTGTTTGTGCTATCCCCTCCTGTGTCTTCTATTCCTTTATGACCATGCACACGCACTGTCCCTCATCTCAATCCATTATCATACTTCCCACTGACTTCCCCCCCCCCCCCCTGGTTCCGTCTTATCTCCCCAGGTGTGCGGGCCCAGCAGGCCTTCAGGACGGAGCCCAGGAACACCACTGTGAATATGGGGGCTACAGCTGTGTTGAGGTGTGAGGTGCTGAGGGCCTCGGGTGTCGTACAGTGGGTAAAAGATGGCCTCCTTCTGGGGCCCGAAAGAAGCCTGCCTGGGTTCCCACGCTACAGTATGATTGGAAACCCCAATAGAGGTGAGAGTTCCAACTGCAGGTTTGTACATAACACACAGGAGGGCTGGGAATACACTATTTGTGGCTTTGATTACCCTGTTTTACCCAACAACCCAAAGGGAAGATACAAGATGTGCACTGTAAAACAGCTTGAAAAAGGCTTGTTAGGGTTGGTAAAGGACTCAGAATTCAGTAGCAAAAGGCTAATAAGAAAAATAGGAATGAGAAAAAAGTCACCAAACTAGCACAAACAAAAATGTGACATGCTAGCTTGATTGCATGTCTTAAGCCTTTTCATGCATTTTTATAATAAACAAATTGTGTAGTATGTGCACTACTGCTGTAAACCCAGATAAGGTATAGAACAGCTCAATCCTCTCTGTAAAAAGGAATTGTTTTTTTGTTTTTTTTAGCTTTTCCTATGGCATTAAAGGCTAAACAAATATAAAGGCAACAGGGACCCGATTTCTCACGGGGCAAACCAAAGGTTTGACTGTACACCTGAGAGTTCAAGGGGAAAGTGATTGCCAACAGACTTTCATGCATCCACTCCACTCCTTGTCACTCACGTAGAGAGAGAGAAAAAACAACAACAAGTCAGAGCTTTAGACTGTCAGCGTATCGGTGAAATACGAGGAGGAATAAAGTGGGCTGCAGTATCTGCTCCGCAGTCTATAAAAAGTAATTGCCAATTAGAAGGCAATCCTGAGTATGGGAAGAGCATCTGTTCCCGATCAGCTGGTAACGAGACGCTCTGCGTGTCACAGTTCTGCAGGCGCGGCAGTACGTTTACAGGCCGACAGTGACACGCAAACACTGACAGACACACAGATGCCACCGACAGGAGAACGTACCCGCTTGTTCACGCCTGTAGTACACACAAACACACACAAACACACACACACACACAGAATGCACACACTAACCCAAGACGGTTGACAATGAAATGAATCAATGAATTTAATTTTTTTTTGTCAAAACAATGTTAAATAAAATAACAAACATGTATACAAGTCGTCCTTTGTGAACATAGCATCAAAAGAGAGTGCAGAAAGAAACGCGGGGCTGTCGAAATGTATGCAATCACTTGAATAGTTGGGTTGAAATCACTTGAAGATAACACACTCAACCACACACTTGACACTAGGTTCACTGATTGGCATCATCAGGACTGTTTATCAGTGCCTGAACTCACAACACACGCACGCACGCAGGCGCACACACACACAGTATCACAGTGTCACAAGACAGAAGTTATTTTGGGAACTAAAACGCTGAATTTATATTTGGTTGTAAAATGTCTGCCCTAACTAGAAATACTAAGTGACGAGTCTATGCGCACGTTTCAAAAATACACCAGTCCGGTTCATAAATGCCGTGTGACGGATTTGGGTGTTTCTTCAGGAGAGATTTTCTGGTTGGATGATAATTATTTATGCATGGTGAGGTGATGCCAGAGTCGGGGTTATGGTTATGTTTCTTCTAGTACATGTTAGGATGCTAAGAGCTGTTCCAGTCGTCACAAGTTGGAAGCATATAAAGTATAAAGAGTTGCAGTAGGTGAAACATAGTATGTTTGATATTTGTTGGACAAAGCATTTACTAGTCAAATATTCATGATCTTCCGAGGTACAGTAAAGTTCACTGGCAGATGTTATAATATTTTCTATTACAATATCAACATTATTAGATGCTTCGTAGGTTTCTATGTTATCGGAAAAGTGGCTCAATATGAAAGATATTAAACCAATCTTAATGCCAACCCTGGAATTTAGAAGTTAATAAATTCCGGCTGTAGTATTAAAGAACGCTCAAAGATCTAGAAGGATTTTACCTAAATAGGATGACATTTAATATGTTGGCCCTCATTCATGAAACGTACGTACAATCAAATTTGATCTTAAAATGATCTTGCAATCATTTTAATATAAGAATACAATTATCTTACGAACATTTTACAGACACAGCTTGTATTCATCAATATTATCTTTGTCTTTGTGGTATTCTTTCGATCAAACTCCTGTCTGGTCGGAGACCGTGTAAACCAATGTCAAAAAATCAAAACAAAAACAATCATAACAGCGTCAGTAAAAACAACATTGTGGTATTAATAATAATTGGAAATATAAAATAAGATAACAAGAATAAAGCACATACAAACGTAGGCCTACCATAATGTATCACCGCCTTATTAATTAGTAGGCCTTTGATTTGATATAGCCTGCCTCTTGGGGTGTCCTTTCAGTAGAAACCGCGTTAATTGCATTTGTGATTTTCGTCCACGTTTTCTATTTCGGACAACCATTAATGCCAATTTTGAGGCAGCCAAATAAGACAATTTTGTTGTCTAAGACCTGTGACACGAGAACTTCCAATTCAGCATAGGTGACATTCATTTCGCTTAATCTTTCAGCGGACTCATCTTTGATGACCTCCGTCCATAATGTATGCTGAAAGCTGTCAATTTCTAGGTTGATGATTGCCACACCCAAATATATTATGAGTGTGTTATATGTAAATAGGGACAGGTGCCGCGCGTTCTCACATCCACGGCTTTATCCGATTTATCTATCTGCGATGACATCTACGCTCACTTCGACCAGGTGCATCCCACTTTTAAATGCTCCTAAGTCTCTTCCCACTCTTGAATCGGAGATCTTTGATAAGAAGGTTTCATGAATGAGGGCCATTGTTTGCTTCATGACCGCCTACCGCCTCATTGTGGTTTATTGCTCTAAAACTAAATTAAAACTTCACAGCGAAAGATAGAAGATGAGCAAAGACCACTTGCATGAAAGTTTAATAAAAATAAAAATAAAAAATTTACTTATAGCTGCGTCTGTCAAGATGTTATGGGATGAATATCATGCCATGATTCGAAGCTGAAAAAGTGTTGCTTGAGCTTGAAATCTAATTAAAGAAGTGTTGCAAGCCTGAAAAAAAATGCTAATCTCTAAAAACATTATGTTGTATATGCGTTTTCCTTCTTCACAACTGCAGAACTCTTTTTACAGTGTTTCACCAACACAAGTTTAAGATGTGTCACTATTCTCCCGGTGTATTCATTTCTTTTTACGGGTTTGAAACCTTGTAAATGGTGATCTGAAACAACGCATATGTTGGGGAAAAAAGTTTTGAAACGTTGAAACTTGAGTTAAGAAAGGGCGAATCTTTATTTTGATTTAATTTGCACTAGTATCGCAGACTGTATTTGAGCTTAGTTTACAACACCCACTTTTGAGAAATCTCTGCCCACACAGTTGCAAGGTTGCGAGTCACGTGATTTTGGCCAGTGTTCTCTAACAGCTCTGATCTGAAACTCTGTAACTCGATACCCGAAAATGACAACCTGAAAAAGACAATTTTTGCTAAACCTTTTTCTATTAGATTTCAAGCTTTCAACACAGAGTTTCAACCTTTCAAAGCTTTTTTTTCAGCTTCGATGTCACAGCTTGGGTGTGCGTTTCACCGTACGCTCTCTGCCCCTCCTCATCGCTGCACACCTGTGCGGAGTGCAGTGAAGCCCACACCTGTGGGTAATTGACTGGCTTATTTAGGTTCGACCGGCGGAGCCACGCACCGTCGGTCATTGTTTGAACCTGTGGGTTAATGCCAGCGTGTGTTTTTGTTTTCACTTCAGTGTGCTTACTAATATTAAACGAGCGTTTATCTGCTCCACTCACCGCATCCTGGTCTCCCCGTGTCGTCCTTTCGGCTCGCATTTACTCTCTCTCCCCTCCACGCTTGTGACATTCGAGTCATGGCACGGTATTCATCCCACACGGTGTGAGTGCATGCTGAAGTGCTGCTTGCTTAAAATGTGTTGTAAAGACTTACAGCCATTTATAGCACTGACAAAAGTACAATTTAAAATTAGCTTACATACTCAAGCTCACACTGCAATGCTCACTGTAATAAATAAACTTTGCATCAATAATAAAATAATTGTAAAGATAATTCCAAAACAGATTCAGTTTCAACTAGAAAATAATTGTGTTTGCAGCAGTTGTCGTGATCGGAAATATCATTCCCAATTATATCTGTTTAAATGACATGTATAATCAGAGTGAGTAAATATATTATTATTATCAATGAAAAAATTAAGTAAGGCATAAAACAAATCTATAGTACGAAGATGAGCCTATTTGGTATTGTTAACTAATTGTTTTTTTATCAATATTTACAATGGAATTCTGTCTTTAAGTCCTATGTATGTCCCGTATCTTTGGCAGAAGATGGTATACTGTATGTTTCACTGTAGACATGCATAATAGATATTTAGTTACGTCTTTAAATGTTCATGGCTCTAGCTGAAATAAACATGGGGTAATGGATATATAAGCAAAAAGTGCTACAACCATCTGCCACCCCCCCCCATCTAAAGACGCATGCTCTTTGCAACTTGATTGCCCCATTTGTGTGTAATTTCAGGGAAGAGGAAAATGATTAAGAATTTCAATGTCTTTCTTTCTGCACTCAATGATAACTTAGATGTCGAAATTGTTTCTGGTTGGTGTTAATTATCTTGCCAGTTTACTTGACACGTGCATTTTTAGGCCTGGTATGTTGTCACACGACGGTGCTATTTTTCACGTTTGTAGGCTGTGAGCCAGAGAACATCGAGAAAACTCAACCAAAATGTGTATTTCTCTACAAGTTATGGCAATGCATCAAACAACTCAAGCTCTGCTGGAGTGCTAGACAGTCATGAGATATAACAACAATTCTTCCTGGCTTCAATTATTAGACAGTTTATTCAATGACTTTGCATCTGTGATTAAATGTATCATGTTGCAAATGTATTCTCAAACAAAGTGCTTGGAATATACACGACCACTTGCATGCCCGTTTAAACAATATTCTGCTAGTTCGTTTTCATTCAAAAAAATGTGTGAAATAGTCAATCAAACACACTGACAAAGCTATATCATAAGCAACACAGAGCCCATAGTGAATAAATAGCTCGGAATAGCGCACTATGAAGCATATCATTATAACAATTAGTAAAATGCCAGACTTTCATTGTTCTTGTCCTTGTTAATTTACCCATAATTTAAAAGATGAAGCCATTCTGCAATCAAAACCAAAGAATAGGGTGTATAGCCACTCATGTATACTCATGTACTGTACTGGCTATTATATAGCAGACCTAAATAAGCGGGATTGAATCAAAGGAAACAAGTGAATTGTAATTACTCAATGTCATTAAAGGAATGGCAATCTGTGTCTCTTTTCCAGGTCAATACCATCTTCAGATTGAAAAGGCTAAGTTGGAAGACGACGCCCACTACGAGTGTCAAGTGGGCCGATCTGAAAGCAGCCAGGGTCTCGTTTCAAACACGGCCCAGATCAATGTACAAAGTGAGCAGAAAGGGTTTTTGTTATTTAGCCTTGTAAGTTGTGACAGAGCGTGGAACATAATGTATGTACAGAAGTGGATATCGGTACTCCAGCAACACACAACACCTCCTGACCTGTAATCTGCATATAAAGAGCTGTTGAATATTCCTTTATATTGATAAGGGCATAAATCCGATGAAGATGAGGCAGTTACTGTCATTGCACATTTCAGGCTACCAGCAAAATCTGGATTCAGTGTGCATCCTTTAATGAACAAAATTAAGTGCAAGCCAACACAGTTATAATAAGTGCTTAGCAAACGCACGCCTCTAGCATTGCCATCCATCACTTACATGCTCATATGCTCTTAGAAAGGTGTTTGTACGGTAAAGAGGAAACAGTATATCTCACCCTTGCATAAGCTAGCATGTCCCTGGCCCTGTTCTGCTCAACCTTACAAAGGCACCGCACTAAACAGTAGGTACTCTGCCTCTGTCAGCCACGGGGTGACATGTGTCTCTCCCCTGTGCGGGAGTGAATCATTACTGAGGGGAAGTGAATAAGAGGTTCCCACTAAGACATGGGCCGGGAATAGGCGTAATTGTGCGAATTACCCCAGACCCCTGTTGCTAACTTCATAACAGGCAGCCTCTCTATCTCGCTCTCTGTCTACCTCACCCTCTGGCTCAACCTCTCAGCCTGTCCTTTTCTCTCTCTGCTCGCTCTCTAGCTTGTGGGAGCTCGGCCATATGTGGCGAGGAGAAGACTTTATAAAGCAACCTTTCTTCTCTAAACACTGTGCATTTACTAACATGCCCCCCCCCCCCCCCACCCCCCATTGTCCCCACGGGATGATCTCTCTCTCTCTCACCCTCTCTCTCTCTCCCTCTCTCTCTCTCTCTCTCTCTCTCTCGCTGGCTCTTTCATGACCTCTCTTTGGTGACCATGGAGAATTATTTTTGCTGGAACTTGGTTGATGGTGGAGGGGGTTTCATTGAGGGGAGGTCAGGTTGCCGTGGCGACACTAGCGGTCTCACACTCCTCTGGGAAGAGAGCATGTTTTTCTGACAGGGCTAGGGTGGCGGGAGAGGTGGTGTTTGTGTGTGTGTGTGTGTGGGGGGGGGGGAGCCCCCATTCGTCTTATTTAAGCGGCGTCCATTCTCTTCTCATGCGTTCACCTGCAGCCCATGCAGCCGGCAGCACTCCCACATCTATTCCCAAGGAGATGTCTGTTTCCCGACTGTCCCGGGATAAATCACACGGTGTCACAATGTGCGGGAACACGAGTGGGTATGTCGTGTGCGGGAGCGGCGGTGGCTTTATTAGCCATTACTGATGACATCTCGTCCTATCTCGTGTGGAGATCTGATCTGTCCCCTTCACACTGCCCTTTCATTTGGCGTTTGTGTCCTGCGTCACGGGAGCCATTTTCAGCTGCTGACCGCACAAGACGGACAGCCCCAGTTTTACGGAGACAACAGCGAGCACATTTAAAAAGAACGACTTGAGAAGAGGCTCGCAGCCTCGGTCCTAAAGGGGTCGTTTGTTCCGTTCCGGTAGCTCCGCTGATTCAAATATGTGACTAATCTACCGTCTTGATAATGAGCTGATTAGCCCAATATCTTGTTAGTGCTGAACTGGGATTGGAAATTGTCTAGCCTCTTAAGAGGACTAGCTCCCCGCAGATCTATCCATCACCGAACTACGGCTCCCAAGGCTACACACCCCTGACCAGTCAACCGCAGCTGAATCCCATCAAGCCCTGCATCAAATCAAAACACTATAAAGTCTTTATGAGGAGATAGAGAGGTGGAGATAGGGAACGTGGAAACAAAACACAAACTAGTCGTCTAATCGGATTCCTGGGGTCAGAGGAAGCGATATCATGACTGGCGTATTCAAGATGGATCACCGCAGGCAGGAAATAGCCAAGAGGGAGGCGAAAAAATGTCAATAAGCTGCCTCCGCAGTCGAACAAAGGCATTTTTTCAAGACATTTCTATTGGTGCAACATAACTCCTGTGTATGTTATTTTTTTTCCCTTCCTGCTGAGCCTAGATAGGGGATTACTGCTATAGGCAGATCAAGTGGCAATGGGTAATCCATGACAATAACAGCCTCACTGCCACCCCCGCTGAAACTTAGCCCTGTGCCCAGTGCCCATCACATACCTGACACATCCGCTGTGTCGGTTGATACCGTTAGCCTTAGCATTTAATCCTATTAATGAACAACTCTCTCTCTCTCTATCTCTCTCTCTCTCTGAGAACAGACTTGCCCGTGCGTGCCTCCTACAAATGTTCCAAACATTGTTATTTGATGTGTCCTGATTTTAGTGTTACTCATTCAGTTGCCATGGTTAGCTCTCACCCTGTGTCTGCGCGTGCTTTTGTGTGTGTGTGTCTGTGTGTGTGTGTGTGTGTGTGTATGTGGGTGCGTGAGAGTGTGTTTTCTGAGCTTATTATCAGTGTCGTTGGAGGTTAAAGGAGCCATTTCAGGAGCCACGGCTATGGTGAAGTTTGAACAAATCTAATGAGTTTAGCAGTTGAAGAGTGTATAATGAGCCATCTTATTGCGATTTCCTGTTATGAATAATGGAACATCTTACAAATGCGAGCACTTACGCAAGCCCAATATGGAACACAATGGCTTTGTTAGTGAAAGGTTTTGACAACAGCCCGAGATATAGCCTGATCAAAGAATGACATGGTATCAGTGCAGTGGCATGTGCCAGGTGTGTTCAGTGTGTTTGTGTCTCCTTGTTAAGAGCCAGTCAGTGTATTCTTTGTGTATACTGAATGCTGGTTATGGGAAATGGGGATAGAGTTTTACTGTTGAATAGTAGTACCAATATAGAAGTCCCAAACACCTGGTCCTCTTCTTAGAACAGAGCAGATAGAGACCGAGAGGTATAGGCAGAGGGGGGGGGGGGGGTTGTTTTGAAAAAGCAGACGGACTGTTTCAGATGCTTTTACTCTCCACACCTGAGACCTACGATATATATATATGTGTGTGTGTGAGAGAGTGTGTCGTCACGCACATGTGAGCATGTTAACACGTGCTCCCGAATCCAAACTGAGATGCCCGTCTGGTTTGAGCTAGCCCCTTGTTTATCTTCGCCGGCCACGCTGAGAATAAAGCGGTCAGCCACCCGTTTGCGCTCTCCAGTACTCTTTGAAAACAGTGGTCTCCATAATTTGTTAGTTCACAACAGTCGGCTTCTCTGAGGCTCTGCTTGGCCCTTTTGGGTCAACTCCAACTCTCTTGTCTGTCTGTCTGTCTGTCTGTCTGACTGGCACACGTTACTCCCTGTTTACTGCAGACTGCATAATGAACGTTTCGTTCAAAAAGGCACACATCTTTGTGAGTTAAATGATTTGTTAATTAAAATATCTCTCGCTTGTTAACGTTTGACTCTATTAAGTCTGCTAGGGCTTTCATTTTAAAAGACTGTTTCTGTTTTTAGCCGCAGCATCAGCAAATATTACTTCGGAGGCGGGCTGTGGGCCATATCATTGGTCGAGAGAACTGACCGATTCACTTGAGTAACAGGAGAACAGGGCATCAGGCGTGAGTGCCTCGTGACGTTTTAAGAAACCGGAAATGTCACTGAACGACTTGTTGAACAAAGACTAGAATTTACCATCTCTAGTGATCAGAGATAAAGGTGTGTTAGCGGGTTTGCAAACCTGACTTTGTTGTTTGTGTCGTGCTCAAAAGAGTAGAGATGTGTGTGTGTGTGTGTGTGTGTGTGCACACGTTAGCCACTGGTAATCTGCTGCTTATCATGCTTTTCCATCCATCCGTCTGTATTTGTCTCATGAATTGAATGTTGGGGCTCACTGTTCCTTGTCTGAGCAGCGAGAGTGAGTCTTTGCGTGCCTGTCTATTTCTGAGATATATGTGCCTTAATAAAATACTATAGAGAGAATGGAAAATAAAAGGGAGGGAGGAAAGCTACAGTTGACTAATATGAAAATGGAACAAGGACAATGAATGGAGAGAAAGTGTTAATTACAGTAAGAGAAAAAGGAAGCAAATTGCTTCCCTTTTCTCTGCTTTGTGTGTCCAGGTAACTGGCAAAATGGGAGGTTTGTGTAGCCTACACATAAGCTATAAGTTATGGTGTGTTCATGTATGCTTGTGTGTTTACTTGTGTGTGTGTGTGTGTGTGTGTAGGGGGGCTGATTGATGCCACGTGGTCTGCCTCAATGGAAGGGATGCCGGGCTGTTATTTCCCAGTGCATTCTGGGACACACCTTCGCCCTCCCTCCCCCTCTCTCTGTAATCTCGCTATAGGACACCCGAGTGTCAGAAGCACAAGTGAAGGACAGATTCTCT
>JAODLI010016767.1:0-46707 GCA_027575585.1 Percopsis omiscomaycus
GGAAACAAACAGGAAACACTAGGGAAAGGGAGACACACAGACACGAGAGGCAGGGAGAGGAACTGCAGATCCTGACACTTACAATTTGTCACGTACCCCTTGTAGTACCTTAAAGTACCCTTAGGTGTACAAGTACCCCAATTAGAACACTGCTCTAGATAGACCAACAGAGGCACTGCATTGGGAATGGAGAGCGTAAGCGGCTAGAGGCACTGCCTCTATACGAAATCATCATCTGTTTTTTTGCCTGGATTGTTGTAATTCCCCATACATATGATCATGTTAGACAGCTGTTCATGAAAGGAATTGAAGAGCGACCTTTATTAATTGTGTTGACGGTAGATCATTGTCACAACCTCAACATAGATGAAGAGGCATAGTTTAAAAGCATCTGTGATGTCAGCTTTCCAAACCAGGGCTTCTCCCTGCTGCTTAATAATTGAAAGCTACAGTAATGTAGCATAGGAAAGTGAGAAAGCTCTAAACGTATGAAGGTTATTAATGCTTGAACACCATCATTTAAATGAGAAGCCGACAGATCTACATGAGACGTTTTTTGCCAGAATATCCCTCGTAGCTCTCCCTATAGATTGACATGAAAACACGTGAAAGGTGATTAAGAAACAATCATATAGAGTTCCTTAGCAACGTGTCTACTACATCAGGTTCTTTGATTGCTGACAGAGGTTAGTGCAGACGACTGATACATTTGGGAGAAAAGTAGAACCTGCTATGAACCATTAAACACGCCAGTAGCCACAGCCCAAACTGCTGTGGAGAGTGTTCTCCTGGGCAGGAAGGCCTCGGTGACAGGTATTTGGAGGCTGGAGTTACCAAAGAATCCTGCTGGTAGCTCTGCTTCGGGTAGTCTAGAGATAATATACAGAGATAATTTGCTCTGCGGGGCTGACGCCGGTTGACTAGCTGCCAACCTGGAGCTGCTGCTTCTGGAGGGAAGAGGACCTTCCGAAGAAGATAGCTGGGTGTCCAAGTATTCTGCGTTTAGCAACAGGCTTTCTTCAAGGTCGATGCTTGCTTGACATGATGACAAGGTAAGAGCATTTAAATATCTGTTTTGCATACCGTAGCAGTGGGTGGGATAGCTGTTTTGGAGCAAGTTCAGCAAGCGAGAAGGAATGAATGGGAGCTATTTAAAAGAACCACCTTCATTCAAAGGGCCAATGAGGTTGGCGTTGGTGAGTCAGCTGAGTGACAGCAGTGGGCAGACTACTGTGGCCTGCCTGAACTAACGCTGTGCTTAATAAGCGGCGCCAAAAAAAACCCCGGGTGGAATATAGGAGAGGAGAAGACTTAAGAAGAACAATACTGTGATTGCGTCACTAACGCAATACCTCATATGGATGTTCTCTTGCATGTCAGAGAGAGTGATATGTTCCTGAAATGTTTCTGAATGTTTTAAAGGGACGCTCCTCAATTGGAACTACCCTTCTGGTTGAAACCAGTGTTACAAAACGCTGTTTTGGTTTGAAACTTAGAGCGCATGTTTCTCCCACTTAAGTGGCTTGCACACTGTTCTCTACCCCTCCCCCTATTAAAGCCCCCACCTATGTTGACAGTTGTGTTTCAAACCTATACAGTGAGCTGGAGCAAAAATGTGTGTTTGGGGGCACAATAGTGCATTTTATACTTAAGTACTCAAAATTACCCTTACGGAAAAATCACATGCATTTCACATGTAAACCACATGTAAATCAGATGTGGTTCACATGGGAATGTGAATGTCAGATGTTTACTATTCTTTACTGCATATCTAGAAAGCCATATGTACAGTACATTCAAATAATGTAGTCCTATTGTAAGTTGGCATGTTGGCTGAGTGTTAAAGGAAAAATACAAGATACATACAGTAGGCCTATAGTTAACATACCACCAAGAGGGTTTTGATGACTCCTGTATAGCTCATACAGGAGACATACATTCTCTTCAACCAGCATTTTAAAGTGCCTAGATAATGAGCAGGTTCTTAAGTACGACAAACACATTAAAAATGTTCAAATTTTTTTGCTGAAGAGCCAAATGGTTCGATTACTTTGCCAGAGAACAATAATGATATAATAGGATAAAATAATAACATTAAAAATAGCATTTTAGTACAATTAATGAAACTACTAATAAAACCCCGCTAAAGCATTCTTTTGGACTTTTTAAAACTCTTCCAGCTGACCAAGAACAGTTAAGTAAAACTAGTCAGGTATTTATCTAAATCCAGCATTTAGCTTCTAAGGGCATTTAATAGGGGAAACGGCGAAAAGGGGAGAAAAGAACATGTACCCTAATAGCTCTCCAAATCTTGCAGGTCGCGGCTGCCATTGAAACGTGTCCTGCCAAGGTGAAGGCAAAGCCTGTGCTAATCTGCCACTGATGGGAAGTGGATAAGCTGCGTCTGCGGACCCAGGTGTGCGTCCCCGAGCAGCTGTTCCAGGGCCTGCTACATGTTCAGCGGCGCTGCATGGACCGCACTCTCCAGCTGAGCCGGGGCCTGTTTTCTGCAATATTTTTAATACATCAGTGAGTAATTAATAAGGCTCTATTAATATCAATGTTAGCTTTAAGAGCACCGTTTTTTCCTCCCTATTCGCCACTGCTCCCTTCTGTAGCGCCGACACATCCCGCAAGCTATATCCACTACGTTTATGGAGCCAATGGCTTTAAACAATCTCAAATCAAGGCAGGGGGCTGGGGTTAATTTAGCCTGATAGGAACATATGCAGAGCACTCGAGGGCTAAAGTCTAAACAAAAGCGCTAACTAGTTCATTACTAGCATTCTTTGTGTATGTGAAAACTAATGGCAACAGATAATATCTCTCTTTCTCTCTCTTCGCCCTCATTAGTTTCAGTGAGGTGGGGCTGTCTTCTCCTATTGTTACGGCCATGCCACTTTCTTTATAAAACCCAGGGGCCTGAGTACACACTTTTGACAGTTCTGGTGGGCCACTGTGGCAATGCAGCTAGGACGCTGTAATGACAGCTCCCTACCTTTTGCTTCATAGAAAGGGTACTATTTGAGCTGGTATTTAAAAGGTACATGGTTTTGTTATACCGCCCATGGAACCCCAAATTAAAACACAAGGTGGCTGTAGGGGAAGGGATAGAAAAGATGTGAGCCTATGAGATCTGTAGGGGGAGGTGTTTATAGCAGTGTCAGTGTCACACACAGATATGTGGGAGGGGCATGCACAAAAAACAGCGTTTTTTGTAACACGTTTAAATCACAAGGGAACTATAATGTAACCCTAACCCTAGTGTAGTGTTGCTTTAACCTCCCTGATTTAACCCACATTTAACTTTCAAAATATCAAAGCTAACAAAGCTGTTATATATTTATTCTTATTTGCAATATAATCATCCCTGGGCTATTTCAGTGCCAAATAAACAAGCCAATGCCTAATAATTATAATAACAATAACAATTAATAATATGCTGCTGTTTACTCATACTCCTTGCTGTAAACAGTCCTTAACTGACTCTGTAGTGGTTTCAGTTTACCTCGTCTGTAAGAGGCCTATGGATTCTCTGTTCTTCCCTGTTGATCATTTGTTTAATGTCACACATCAATGCCACACCACACCTGGCAATATGTATATTAGAGAGTAAGCTTGACTTGTATTGATGCACGGGCTGTGTTATCTGATCGACTTCTATACAAAAAGGAAAGTTTGATTCATAGATTCAGCTGATTTTATATCTTGGAACCAGGGGATATGGTTGGGTGTATCATTTTACAGTGTATAGGGTTTGTGGTTGGTTGTGTTCAGCCAAACCAAAATGTTTGCTCCAGGCTTATTTAATGTCACGTTACACCAGTGTAAGTAGTTGTATTTTTATTTTGTATTTTATTTTATTTTATTCTGTTAAAACATTAAAGGTCCACTCCTCGATTGTGTTATAGCACCCAGAGCCAAGAACTTCTGACCCAGCTTATATTTAACACACATAGCTCTCAGGTTCAAACTAAAATGACATTTTAGCAACTTCCTCTTGTGTGATTCACAGTACATGTCTGGTTGAGTTAATCTTAGTGCTTATTTATATACATGCATGTCCTCCAACAGCAGACTAAGCATGACTCGGTAAGAATTACCAAGATATAGACTTGCGCAAATGTAGTCATATATTTAGAGATGAAACGGTATGAAAATTAAGATTATATCATCATTATCAGTATTATCGCGGTATTGTTAAAATGTACTGACATTTTTCAAAAAGTACTGATACACAATATCAAAAATGTAAAAAAGTATATATTAATTCATTTTAAAAAATCTATTTACAAAAATCTATTAAATATACATGTAATTGTATATAGATATTATATTTTTTTAAATGGGCAGTGGTCTCTTACTTTTTCCATGGTATATATATATATATATATATATATATATATATATACACATATACGCACACAGTATATAAAGAAAACATGTTTAGGTTCTGTCCACATTTATTTGTATTCATACATTAGAGAAGGCCCTGCTTTACATAGTAGCACAAGTTCTCCAACAAGACATTTCTCTTACTAAAATTTAGGTGAAGGCTCTGGATTCTTCCCCATAGGGGCCTGTGGGGTGGGGGGGGACTTTTTCTTTGTTGTTGCTATAAAACCTTTTCTGGCCATCAAAGGCAGCAAGCATCAGACAAGCGGTAAATGTCACTACTTTGATTCAGGTGACTTGGTTCACTTGACCTTTAGTGACCCGTTAAGGAATCCTTGAGAAAGAGGAGAAACTGCTGAGGGATTAAACAGTGAGATTCTCCTGCAAAAACCTACATTATGGGTCAAGTGAAAAAGAATGTCTGGTGACAATATCTTATTCTAATATTGATATTTCTAAGATGCTTTCCATAATTAATCTGCAAGTTGTTTGTTAAAATTCCGAATAATTTGTTGCGTGAGGTGACACGACACAGACTGACACTTTTTACCTTTTAGAGACACTGTCTGCAGACCGCTAGAGTAATCACAGAAAGGAGTGCTCACCCGGGAGACCGAAAGTGATGCATTTGAATGCTATAGACCAATGAGACCTGGATCTGCGGGTAGTAGTAGCCATTTTTGTAGTTGGAAATTGAGACAAGGGGGTGGAAATAAGACAACAAGACACTGTAAAGAAATAAAAGTTAAAAAAACCTCTTAGAAGTTGTGGATAGCAACTTTTATGTAGTGACTGCATTTATGTTCGGTGCCTCGTCGAGAATTTAAATGACGTTGACAGCTTTTACATTTCTGACCCCACATTCCCACAGGTTTGAATGGACAAACATGAGTGGGCAGAGATAGGTTGCTGATGTTGTAATGACAGTTATTTATACCCAGGCAATGACTGACTGCCCACTATGCTGGCACTGTTGAGCCGAATCAGATGGCCTCAGGGTTCTCAGCACTGTTGTTGCCATGGTGAAGAAAAATAAGTTTCTTTATATAAAAACAACTCCAGTCATGAATTTGTGGACATCTCAATCATTAATCATTAATTATTTTCATTATTAGAATATTTATATTTGTATTATTTGACAAGTGTTGACATGACAAATCCCCTTGTCATACTGGAGTAGTAGAACTTAATACCAACTGTGCTGTTTTGCACAGTACAGTTGTCACAGATTTAGAGTTGCTTATAATAATAATAATAAGTGACAACATACGACGACGGCACGTGGCGTTACTATAGAGCGATGAATCAGTGCCCTTTGAAATGTGTGCGTTGTCATCAAAGAATGCCATTAAGCTCACAGCCAATATCGGGCATTATAATTGAGCTTCCTGTGGGGATGCCGGTTGCTTTCTTCATTGTTCATCGGCATTCGCTGAGCACGTCATTAAAGTAGTCGCCGACACTTGTTGTGCCATCATTGTATTGCTGTGGGAGCCTGCGCGGTGTTTAGGGTATAGTGGGGAAGGTAGACAGTATAAAAATGCCGGCTGACAGACTGTCAATGGGGGCTGGAGCTCTGCAGTGCCACTTAATTGCTTTGTTGCAGCCATGGTTGACTTGGGTACAGTATCAGTAGACTTACATGCCCTGGGTGGAGTGCTCTTTCTTAGGTCAAGGATTTACAAGCCAAAAGGGACTCTTGACTGAAGACTCCAATCATTGTGTTGTAGGAATCCCCAAAGTACTACAAATGACTTCCTTGCAGGTATTCAGTTATTTGTTGGTGTAGTTGTTTTCTTTAGTTATCAACAAGGTAGGCATGCAGTGTCACTAACGAAAAAGGAATTAGCCTCTTCTCTACAAAAAAAGTAGTGTACTGGGATAGTCTTGGGTTCGGTCCTCGGCATGGACCTACTGTACCTGTATGCATGAAGAATGGAATACCTCTCCATGCTGATAAAATATATGATGGTTGTTGTTAATATTATTATTATGTCATGATTGGCGTGCCCAGGCCCTATGCACGCCCGGTACCTCCCGTCCCTGCATCTCATTGCCTCTTTACGGGCCTTATTTAGGTTTCACCGGCAGCACTAGGTCATTGTTTGCCGCTGTTGCCGTTTAATCCAGAGGCGCTGTATGTGAGTACCCCGTGTTTTGTTTTTAGTGACAGTCTGTGTTTATGAACCGCTGTACACTATTAAAGTACGCTTTCAGCGTTAATCACCTCTTACTGCTTCCACGCCTGTTTGGGCTGTTCACTTGGCTCGCGCTTACTCCTGCTCCACACACACAGCGTTACATTATTATTATTATGGGTATTAATATTAATATTATTAGGTGGAGCACATTACAGGCAATACTGTTAAACTTACTAATGTAGAAATCTTGTCAGATAAAATGCACTGACAAATTTGCACAATTTAGTGATAATTTCCGTAGTATAGACTCATGCCTAAAATAACTGCAAAGCACCTTCCCTCTGGCACATCTGAAGAAGAAACATTGTAATGTATTGCTGTGTTAAGACAGGCACAGATCTTAATGGAAGAGAGTCACGTACAAGTATAAATGGCAGCTTCATCATAATCACCGATCTTATGTTCAAAGCCATTTTTTCCACGCTCATTAGGCACGCTCGATGAAGTTCCCAATCAATATGCAGATTAGAAGCATATCAATTTGATCTGATGCTTCCGTCATCAGCAGCCAACATCCCGCCGAAATGCTGGAGCCAAGATGTCAACACCACAGATTGCTATCTGCGTCTTGGCGCATCACTGACTAGTGCACAGTTGTGGAAGGAGGGACATTTTCTATTTCTGTGGGCATAACAGGTGCAATTCAGAGCAACATTTCATGAGTCATAGTACTGTACAGTATCACAATTTTTATTGAGCTGTCCCCCCCCCCCCCCCTTTTTTGTGTGGCTGATATCCTCTAATACACACTCGATGGTCAAATTTTCTTCCCTCTCTTGTTTTGTTCTCGTAGCCTACTCCAGTCATCAGTGAAAAGGTAACTGTGATTTTCTGTAATCTCGCCCTTACACTTGTGGGTGCCCTTGGCCCTGCAGTCTACCCCACGCACACACACACACTTTGAGCTGAATCACGTGGGTAAGTAACCACCTCACCCATGCGATTCAGTGTTTTGTTTTTGTTTGTTTGTTTTTTTTAGGGCCACGATTTCTCTTGTCTGCAGACCGTCATCTTCCTCTCCTTCCTGGAGTGCTCTGCAGCGAGGCTGGAGCTGATCCTTGTCGGGGCAGCGCGGAGCTCTGTGTGTGTGGGTTGAAAAACAACAACAACACCAACTCGGCAAACACAGCCACGGAGACAGATGAGGCCTCCCTTAGATATAAAGGGGAATTGCAGCCAATTTTAACATGGACCTTTTCATCTCCCTACTGCGACGATAGTTTCTGACCATAAGCGAATGATTCAGCTGTCGAGTCCATAGATTATATTTGAAACAAACGGGGCTGTAATGTTAATTAAAAAAATGTTCCAGGACATGGTTGTATTTCCTTCTATTAATGAGCCACTGAGACTTAATTCATTCCCTATTTTCTGTTATTGTGCAGGCATGCGAAGATTACAGTACACTCTAATGTCCGCAGTTCCCATTTAATTCCCACCGCAATTCCCACACGTAAACTAGAGGAATTTCCCTTTTTGTCAACCTGCTGTGCCTGTGCAGCATAAATGTATAGTCTAACAACAAAGAAAATGTGCACATTCTAATAACCCAGCTCACCAAATTATTATTAATACAAATTTATGAGGATTATGCAGCTAGTGAATAATTAGGATTCCACTGTATCTTAAAAAAAATTGTTAACGTTACCCGTGTTGAATCCACAGCATTGACTGTCAATGTTACTGTACTTATACTACGGTTATGTCTGATTATAGCAGCCTAATTTTCCATCTCTACGTAATACAAGCCAAAGGATACCCAGTGACTCATAAAGTGGTAAGGAGAAAGTTTACATAAAGGCTGAGTCATGGGAAAACATCTTGCAATAGTCTGAGGGCAATGAATTCCATAGCACATCAGAAAGGGCTAATTCTCTGATGTCGAAATGTTCCAGTGTCAAGTGGGTTTGCAAGGCCAAATATTTCAAAGACATCATCGCTAAAATAGATGCACCTTGCGATACACCTTGCAAAATCTGCACATTTGGCATCTAAAATGACACACAGGCACGCAGACAGTGAGCCTGGAATGATGAGTAATTCTTCACTACAAGTGCTTGGAAACTGTCTTTGTCCTCAAACTAAATGAAACATGCTGAATATTCAGAGATGACTCACTATCTTAGCTACAGCTCAGCAACAGCTGATTACTCTCATGCACAAGTCATAACCTATCACACACGCACGCACGCGCACACACACCACAACACAGACACACTGCTTTGTAGTACCGACAACTGTCAGACATGGCAGTTATTTACAATGTCCTTTACCTGTCTATCACATGTATGTGACGGACAGGCACCATACATGATCAATATGCACCATAACGTTGACCTTCCCACAGTTTCACTAATCAAAATATTTGACTGATTTTAGGGATGGTTTAACATATATGAAAAACAGTACTCTCGTTCAAAGTGTCTCTCATTCCATCAAAGCCATTTTGTAAACATGCCAACATTATTAGTGTCAATTGTGTATAGCTCAGTGTTTATTCAATGCATTTAATTGCCTTAACTTAATAATAGTAGGATAATTTGCCTTGCTTGGCTGAGTTGGGACACTGCCTGCATAGTCTAGATAACAAGAAGCTCAGTAGAAGTGTACTGTAATCTGAATATATGTCTCCTTCAGGTTACAACAGCATATAAGAAAAAAACCACACATAGCTTCCAGTCGGGTATTTTGCTCATTATTCGTGGGTATTCTATGTAACACAAATGTTTAATAATTGAGGTTTAGACAAACTTATCACAATGATCCCAACATTAAGTCATGGACAGCACCTGGTATTTGCTTAGTCACACTGAAATAGTGTTTTTCAGCTCATTGAGACTCTTTAATTTTCCAAAGACATGATGCAGCAAAGCCAGGTCTCCTTCCAGCCCACTTTGCCGCATCCATTCAGTGTAAGAGTAACATGCAAACAAACTGTCGCGGCTTTAAGCATCACCCGTTTGTAAACAATAATGTTAACAAGTCACTGTCAGACTTGTTTACATTATCTCATAGGCTCCTCGTTCACCCACCCCAAAGACAAGATGGGCGCATCATATCACACACTTGTTGTCACTGCCGTGCACGACTTCTGCACATGCTTGTCAATGTAGTCTGTTTGACAGACATGTGACTCAAGTAATTTAGTTCAAGTCTCGAGCAAGTCCCAAGTCATTGTTTCTTGGGCAGAGCAAATCAAGTCAAGTCACAGCTTGTGTCAAGTCAAGTCAAGTCCTTAGTTAAAGCAAGTCAAGTCCCAAGTCAAGTCACTATTGATTATTATAACTATTGATATTAAGTGAAATAAATGACACAACCAGTTTTTAAAGTAATTACACATACTTAATAGTGATAATTGATAAGGAAACAGTAAAAAATTCTGTGGCTACTTTATCAAATCTGACTCTGCCTACCTCCCGGCTATATACCTATACACAGATGCATACATTTATGGCTTAATATAATATCAACTGATGAGTGTTTAAGCGAGGACTTTTGGCACAGGCATGATGATAATGATCTGATCTATCCACAGCAACCGCTAGCATCATGAGGAGCTTGACAGACAGGGTAGTCATCCAATCATGACAATGCCATTCCCACTGTACGCTCGCATACTGGGTAACGTTACACAGACACTTGTAATGTCAAAAATTAATTAATATTCAATATTTAAACTGAAAACATAACACAGACAAGTCATTCGAGTCATTGTCGTCTCAAGTCAAGTTGCAAGTCATCATAACAGTGACTTAAGTTGACCTGAGTCCAAGTCACAATGACTCGAGTCCACATCGCTGCTGTTTGAAACCGTGGGTGCGCTGGATGTAGAAGGAAACGCCTATTTATTTGATTTATTGGTTTATAAGTCAAGGGAATACCCATCCAATTGATATTCATCTGACCTTGTGGTTTACTATAAATGGTTTAGATGGAAATGGTTATGTTTAGGTTTATGACTAGAGGTGGTTCTGTATAATGTTATAAATTAACTGTAGACATTTTTCAATGCATATCTCCATTGACTTTTGTCTTTAGTGTAAGACTAGGCTTAATCTCTGTCAGAGAAACCAGCCCAGAAAGTGGCTACATGTAGCTACAAACAGAACCTTCTCGTGCTGGTCACCTGAATCTGCAGGATTAATTATATTCTTAACAGAATGTTGATGCACAGCCAGTCCAATTTTACTTCTCAAATTAGTTTCTTTACAAAGCCAATGGGTTATAATACGGTTCAAAGCTACAGTAGGGGAAATGCCAAGAGGCAACAGACAGTCACTTAGTTTTTATTAATCTTTAAGGTTCTTTCAATAAATTCACAACCTCTCTGACCTCTTTATAACCCCATTACTATAGAGGTTGATTAATTATGCCTCAAGCCCAAATGAAGGGTCCAATCCATATTAGTAGCCTGTTTCTTAACCTTACTGTACATAAGGGGTTCTGGCAGAATGTAACTGTACAAAACACATTTAAAATAAATGGTACATACTACTAGAATAATTTTACAATTAAGTGTTTTCTGTTCAAAGGAACTGTATTCATGAACTTTGCTTGCAGTTTTACACAAGGAGTTAAAATGTAATGGGCTTAGAGTCAAGAATGTCCTTTTCAAAGATCAATAAGGCATCTAAACAAGGGTAAGGAATCCCTTAAGGATTTATTTTAAATGGTCACACGTTTAAAGTTTGAAGTAAATATTCAGTTTACTGATGAGTCAGGTATAAAATCAGCTCTTATTGTATAGTCCTGTGATATAGAGAGGGTTCAAGGGGGATGCATATAAACCAGCATTCATACTGTAATAACGGTGTTTTCCGGTTTGCAGTGAGTACAGGATAATTTAGAGACTGAACAATTTTTGCATACTACTACATAAAACCATTCCATAAAGGAGCAGCCGATGTAAATTGCCTCACTGTGTTCCTCTAAAAGTATTGGAGTGGAAAATCAATAGCTGTGCCGCTGCGAAGGGCCAATACCTCGGCACCAATTCACCCAGTTGTTCAAATCCATTCCCGAAAAAAACCCACGCATACGGCTGACCTTTGTTCTGCATCTCGTACATTTCGTGCATGACAGCAACGCAAGTGGTGTAATGAAAACACCTGTCACCAGCATCCACTCCCCTCCTTCCCTGATTCCACCCCCACCCCCACAGTGCTGCCTCTGTGATTGGCCAGAGTGGCGAGGGAGACTTTAATAATCCAATGGAGTCTTTGGCTGGATAAGTGTATCTTTGGGAAATCCATAGAGCCACTAGTTGATTGGCTGTCAGTGCCAACACTAAAAATAGTTATACAGATTGGACTGGTGGTTAATGGATTTGGTAGAGGGCAATGTCATTGCGAATCACTGGGGTTGGGGGGGCTACCAAGTTCAACTCATTATTATTTTTTATCCCGTATGGTGCTTAAGGCAAACCTGTAAAATAGCTTTTATTGACATTGTTTTTCCGTCAAGGGCTGGAAGCTAATGGATGATGGAAAAAGGTGGGGATTTGTAAGGATTTCTACAAATCAGGCAAAACCCTGTCGCCTCACTGCAGTGCATAAGGCACTGTCAATAATTAAGAAATTGCCCTTTCAAGGGCATTTTTATTCAAAACCACACTGATCAAAAGAATGTAAGAAAATGTAATCCCAGTATAACACTAAGTCAATTAAACTTCAGGCATATCAATCTGTCCAGTTAGAAAGCATAAGGGATTGTAAATCAATGTCAGCAGTTTTGGTGCAAATGAAAGTGACAACAGGGGCACTGCAGAGGCAAAAGCAAGACAAGCCCCAAGTAGTGGTGGGAAGTTTGAATCTTTCTACTGACTCAGATCTTTGAACGTAAGTGTCCAAGACCATTCATGCATGCGTGGAAATGAGTGAATCACTCACTGAGACAATTCATTACTCATATAAAAGATTAGTTCCTAAAGAACGAAACGTTCACAAGCAACACAACACTTCCCCCAAAAAGAGAATGGTTTTGCATGTGGTGGCCCATTCAGGTTGTACAGGCAATCCCGCTCCTCCAGACAGGGCCGAAGAAGGGCATCAACCCAGCAGCAGGACCGGTATTTGCTCCTTTGTGCGAGGAGGAACAGGAGGAGCACTGCCAGAGCTGTCTTGCTGTTGCCTCTCCAGTGCACCTGTTGTCACTTTAATTTGCACCAAAGCAGCTGACATTGATTCACAATCGCTTGTGCTTCCTAACTGGACAGATTGATATCCCTGAAGTTTAACTGACTTGGTGATATACTGTGATGATTAACTGTCCCCTTAATTTTTTTTAGCAGTGTATATTGACAAAGTGATGAATCTTGAAGAACATTAAAACACCAAGAAGGTCTGAGAAGAGGTCTGATCAGCTCCAAAACACCTTTGTGTGTGTGTGTGGAAAATGATTTAGACAGGGATAAGAAAATATGACCAAAAAAAGGAATTGTCCCTACTCTGAACCCCAGAGGTCCAGTGTACCCAGTCCTCGATCATATAAGGCCACCAGAATATTCTCCCCAGATTGTTTGGAAACACACCTGTGTGAGAGCAGGAGGGTCACTCCTCTTGGAGTTAGAAAGCAAAACAACAATGCTGGATGGTTGAGACCAGCGTGCTGCTCTCTCACTCGCACTGTTTTTTCCAAGCAAGCTAGGGCAATTTTGTGGTTCTGGGGTATGCAATCGCTATACTGCGATCGAAGCTGTGTTTTAATCCAGTGAAACATTAAAGAATTTAATTTAGCAATGTTGGTCAGTGTATTATGCCTCCTCTAAAAGTTCACCGCTGTCTTCGCACATTCAAGCTCTGGTACAAGGACGGTGACAGGCTGTGCTGAGTCATTTTTAAGTTCTCAAGTCTCAATTTCACCGTCTTATTTCCTTGATAATTCCTTAAATAAGATGATGTGTCTGGCTTTTTTTGGGTCTGTCTGGATTCTCTGTCATTGCCTTCCTGTGCCTCGCAGTTAGTTTCTATCGCCCTAGTGGTGGTGGGGTGGGGGATTTGGAGTCACAAGCCTGATTGAAATAGCACATTAGTGTCCCCCTCCAAGTAAGGCTTTCGTCTGGCAGGAGAAGCCAAGATTCGAGGGCTGTAGATCATAACAGCGATGATAGTGGTTTTTCCTCAAAATGGACTTGGGGGGGATACAGGGATCCGTTGTAACTGAGCCCATAAAGGCTTCATTCAAGGCACTGCCAAAGGGCCTCCACGGCTCCCAAGTGCACCTGCGCCGGCCTAGGGGACCCAGAGAGCAGAGACAGGAGGAGGTTTGGAGAGGACAGGAAAAGCTAGCAAAAAATGGTCAAGGGAGATGGATGAGGGCTTAGCATGTGGCTAGTGTTGCCAGCAGAAGGGACTGTCCGGTGGGTTTCGCAGACATCTAGAAAGACAGAGAATAATGTGGACAGTCGTTTGTGCAGAGTCAATAGCCGTGCCATAGAATTCCCTCTTTAACATATGCGTTACAATGACCATTGACCCGAAACGCAGATAAAGCTCCACTGGATACTACAGGCTATATGCACTAAGGCCAGAGTTGTTTAAACCTTGCCAACAAAAGGAAAAGGGTCTTCACATTTATAATTTACACTTCCCCCTGAGCAGATTTCAGTGTATTCCTAAAAGAGAATGAAGAGCACTTTGTGTGATAATAAAACTAGTATGTAAGCAACATTCTCTTAAATGTCTCATTTTCCCTTCATTTAATGTTTAGAGAAAAAATATGGGAAGTCCAGATGCACCAAACGTTCTTAACCATCCAAATCTGCTTTTACCTAGGTGTGCTGAAGGATGAATTGTTTGTTATCAGCATAGGAAACGGCCCCTAAAACTATAAGGGTAGGTGTTGTGCCGTGTGCAAATACGAACATGTCCAAGAATTGGGCAAATGCCACTGAAAAAAGGCTGTAAAAAGAAGAAGAACTTCAGCAGTGAAATTGATGTACTGTTAAATAAACTTAAACAAAGAAAGTGGGATTTTCCAATATGTCAGTACTGGCGTTACAGGAAAATCAAAAACCCAGCAATAAAAACCCAAGATTTGTGATGCTGTAAATGCCGAGGGACACAAAGTAACTGAAATTAAAAGAAAATGGTTTGACATGAAAATGGAAGCAATAAAACGTTTTCTTAATTTCTGTCTATTGGAATGGAAACGATATGTACTGGGGCATGAAAGATATGATAGCTTTCAGTACTCTCGGAAGCGAATGACTCAAAGAAGACTGAAATGCCTGACCTCTCTCCTATTGCTCTCTGAAAGTATCCTGTGGCTAAAACTGAGTGCACTAAGTACATTACTTGCAGATGTGGAGGCAAGGGATTTGAACGGCGTGTGTTTCACCTAAGTTGAGGCTCCAAAGTATTGCACAAATCTAAAAGCAGTGCTCTTGGCAATCTGAAACGGCTTAGTAGACATTCATCCGTCTCTTCAAGCAGATCGGTGCGATCTCTAATAACGCGTTCTCTGCGTAAGACCTGGATGGCCAAAGCATCTAAGAGCAGTATGTAAGACATTCAGAGGGTCCAAGGGTTTTTATAGTCTTAATTGGGATCAATAGACCAATAGTATATATTTAGCACACAAATGTAATAATATAATCATTATGATTACTCTAAAACATGACAATCTATTTCATATAAATATTCATGCGTTTTTTTATGTTCCTCAAATATAAAACATATGTTTTCTTGTGTTTAATGTCATTTCAGGTATACAGCAAGACTATTCTTGGTTCTGACTGGTTTAATATTAACCCAAGCATCTTGTCTAAACTGGATAAATCTAATGGCTACAATGTCTAAGTTGACTATGCTGCATATTTGATCTAAATAGCATAGTTATGAGTTAAATTATGAACATTGATGATTGAAACCACATACCACTCACCGAAAAAAATGCATTTTATTTGTAACTACATGAGTTTTTTTCTGTAAGGGACCTTTTAGGTGTCAAATTGTGTTGCTCACCACTATATTTCAGGTTAAATCCATGATGTCATGTCACTCTTAAGGGCTTAACCACTGATTTAACTACATAATCCAGGTTAGAGATAATTCTGTCCAAACACAAACTGTTGCATGCTGGTGACGTTAATTTATTTTGTGTCAGCTGTTTGCATTACAGACAGGAAAACTCTCTTATGACTGAGGACATATCTTTTGTTCAAAAGCCTTGCCTGTGGCCTCTTCTAGTTAGAGAATGTTGCTTGTCGTTTCATTGTTCTGTTTGAACTGAGAGGTTTTTGTCTTTGCCTCTGTCAGTTTTTCTCTTTGTTGCCTTACTGTTCCTCTTTTCCTCCCACATTTCATATATGCTTACATGTAACATCTATTTTTGTTTTGTTTACAATGTGGCAATCTTTTTTTCTAAATTGTCAACTCGTGTTTACACATACCACAGTAGGTTTCTTACAATGTAAAGATTTAACTCAGGTAGAATATACTGAATAAAATGAAGTCACTACTTACTGTATATCTTTGTTTATTATCTCCCAACAAATTTTTAGAGTGAAGATGGTCACTCATTGATTTTGGATGATAAACATGGAAAAAATGCTCTGAATATAGACAGAAAACAAAGCAACACTATACCTCGACAAACCAGACGCCTTCACAAGGGGGGTGAAATCTCGGTTTAATGATTTGTTGCATTAGTCTAGTCCTAGTTATTATGTATATTAGATTGATTATTTAGTTAAACAGTTAGCAGGTAAGTCCTTTGGGGAGACAACAATGATATAAACCTGAAATATGGATGTGAACAACATTTTAACAGGTATGTAGTGCCAATCATTTATTTTTCTAATTTCCCTTTTCAACGGAGCAGTGGCAGTTACACTGATTCATTTATTTGACTGAAAGGGAGGAGGGTGTGATTTAGATTTTTAGTTATATTTAGGGCCACTTATTGAGGTGACCGAGTCGTCTCTCAAGCCCAGGACGACACATTCCACACTGTAAACCTCTCCTGGAGTAGCCCCTGTCCTGCATGTTTTAGATCTCTCCCTGCTCCAACACAGCTGATTGAAACGTTCAACTCGTTATGAACTCCTGAAGCTGCTTAATTACAAACTGATCATTTAACTGAACCTGATTCTCTTGGAAAGTAAATTCTATATCGCAGTTGTTGACTGCGATATAGTTGACTCTCAATAGCTCCACTTCTGTTGACCCGAAATATTTGAGCTGTTTTGACAGGGAAACTATTTTTGAGATTTCCAGATTTGCCCTAGTGGTTGAAGCCAGCATTACAAAAACATTGTAGATTCAAACTCAGAGCTTGCATGCCCCTCCAATACCTTAATGCTGAGTGGGTGGCATTCTTCCCTTCTCCTCCCCCTACAGTGCTGATAGGGTAACATCTTCCCCTATAGCCAGTTTCAAAACATTACCAGTCAGCTGAAAAGCAAAGTTTGGATTCTGGGGTTTCTATAACGCAATCAAGGAGTTTAGTATCATAAAATGCATGATGCATCATAAAATATTTAGATTACTGGCCTATATTAGATTTCTCTGCTGAAACATAACACTGTAGCAGTACGGCATTAAATCCTTTAACATATTGTAACTTCAAAGAATGTGCTAACATGGAGGTTGACCCATATAACCCACCCCCACTAGCTCACATGATTAATAGGTGGACACAAGGTACCACATAATCACAGCACATCCCGACTTCTCTGGACATTTAGGTTCAAAGCTCACTGTGTGTGTGTGTGTGTGTGTGTGTGTGTGTGTGTGTGTGTGTGTGTGTGTGTGTGTGTGTGTGTGTGTGTGTGTAGCCATTGCGTCAAGGACCCCGCTGTCCAGGCAGTGACCCCCACAACATGTGAACACACACCCACCGAAACACATATGTACACACACACACAGACCAGCATTGCTTCACAGCTGCATCCCTGGTGCGTACTCCTAAAAGCAAAGTGCTATTCTAGGAGCAAGGTAACAATCAACGTGGCCGGGATCGTTAGCCTCAGGTCTCCCCGCGGGCCAGACACAGAAAATAACTTTCCCTTTTCCCTGGCATCTGCACATACTGGCATAAATGAAGACATACAGCCCCCAGGTCCACCAGCCCGCTCAAGGTAACCTCTGCTGTCAGCACACATTTACTAATGTTGGCTGCGTAGGGGAGGGGGGCACCGAGAGAGAAATAATATGGCACAGAGGTAATACCCCCGCTTGATATATTAATAAATAAATACTCCCATTTCATTTTAATAAGTGAACCAAAAAAAGGAGAAATCTACCCTGGGTTCCTCCGTACAGTAATTACTTTTTTGTATTTCTTCTAAAGTTGCTGTCTTTGGGTGGCCTTTGGAGTTGATAGAAAAGTAAGAAAGATAGCAGCATTTTATAAAAAATGATTTATTTCTTCTATTCGTTTCTCTTTTCAGACCGGTGCATTTTTTTTGTGTTCGGTTCTATTTGCACATCAACAGGTTTCAAGCACTAGCTTTAGACCTGTTAACACAATCAAAGTGATATGGGAAAGTTGCTGGCAAGTTTGAATCTTGATAGGCTATTAACACCAATTTCCTCTGTCCTGTCAGAATAAAATACATGTTGATACGTTGACTTTGCTGCATTTCCATACAGAACCTGCCCCAGGCAAGGCTCATGCCTGTCCTAACCTTCCCCCCAGTCTGTGCCCTTTCAATGTTTGGGGTAAAACAGACAACTCGAGCAAATGGATGTTTTGGTTTTATGCCCATTACGGTGAATAATGGAGTAGCTAGTTCATTTTTAGGGAATTCCAACTGCCTATGCCGGTCACAGAACGGAAATGGACAAGGCCTCTGTTGTCCTCTGGTGAACGCGATGTTCGGGACACCAGAAAAAGTCATCGGACAAGAGAGGTTATGCTATTAGGCTTATTTGGGATTTTGTCAGCTTCTCTCTGCTTTGGCCCTGCGTTCAGTATATAAAAAGAATAAGTTGCTGTACTTTTCCCCTTTTTTTTGGCTGGGAGAGACAGGACATTTACAACTCATGCTGCAAATACAAACTGACATGTCATAAACTGACATAACCAGATAGGAACAAAGAAAGCTTATATGCATCCAAGAAGGCTCCATACATTTTTAATATAACACACTGGAGACAGCGCACCTGCGATGATAGCCAAAGGGAGAATGAAGCTGAGAGAAAGTTCACAATGCAAGTGTCTCTCTCTCTCTCTCTCTCTCTCTCTCTCTCTCTCCATGTTTGACAGCAGTGGGGCTCCGTTGGGAGGTAATTAGGAAAGAAACACAGCGGAGAGAAACACAGCAGCTCGTGAAAACAAGGCTCTCTTTCCATACTTTCTAACCCACCCTCCCCACGTTACAATAGCAAATGTCTGGGGCTGTTGGGGGAGCAAGGTGTGGGGGTGGGGGGCTGGGAGGTGCTGAGGAACTTCCAGAGCCCGCTTTAGGCAACATCATGAAGGAAATGCTGCTTTTGTAACTCCAAAACTTTTAGTGTGCCAGCAAGTCTTTGAAGTTTGAATTTTGACTTGCCTATTACCTGCACCCCTGTGTCGTTGTGTTCCAGAATCTTGGGGGGAGTCCCTCTACTGTTTGACACTTTGTGTATCAGTACTGTCTGTGTAGAAACTTGGGCCGGTACACACAATTTCCATGTACTCGGGACTCACTGAACCATGGCTGAAACCATTAAAACACGACCCCTCATTTAAATGCTGCCACCTCCATGGTGTTGTCCTTTACGCTATAATTCTTAGTAGATCACTTGTAACAGGTACTAAAATTAAACGGGCAGTATTTTAGAATGCACACGCAATTTAGTACACTTTCTTTGGGATGTTAGTAAATCCGGCCCAATATTAGTTTACCTCGGCTGAATGGATCCATTCACGAAATCTCGCAAAAAGATTGTTTTTGCTTCCTTAGAGGCAATATTATATTAGCTGTGCTTCTTGCTTAAATTGGCAAAGAAATGAATTTGTTTATTGTGCAACTCTCAACTCGACTCTAAATAGTTCCTATATAAAAAACAAAAACAAACCATTTAACCTGGGCTGGCTTTAGAGGAGACCTTAAAACATTACTGTTCAATGGACACACCTAAACTCTATTGGTTAGCTCTATACTTTTGCTTTTGATTTAAAAAGGAATTTCTGCAAACTGGTTGCTCAAATAATGTCAGCATTCAGGAGACCCCGATGTCTTCATCAGTCTTTTTGTTTGTTTTTCCATTTAACTTTTGCAACCACTGCAACCCTACACTTCAAAGTTCTAATACAGCTTTAGACCTTGTAAGAAGTCTGTTATAGAAATTGATAGATTGGGGCATGATTGATTTGTAGAGGACTGCTATTGAAGTGATATGTAAACAAGTCGTCCCCTACCACCTATGTACTGCCTATTTGGGTATGAATTACTGGTGAGGAGATGTTGATGATGTAGATGTTGATTACTGATGTTGAAGGTGGGCCTCACTTCTGTCTCATTAAGATCTGCCAGCTTCATCATCCTTACATGGTGGGTGGAGTGTAATTGTCAAATTGCAGACAGTATAGGTTCTCTATAGAAATGCAGCCAGAACAGGTCTGCTTGCAGTACTTATGGGATGTTTATCTATATTTTGCCCATTGTATCAACACGTATTATTTCACAATGGGGAATGTGTGGCAGTTTTCAGAAAAATGAACTGCGTTCAATGAATGCTGTAATTAGCCATAGCTCCCTTCAGTGAATGTTGTAATTAAAGCAGCAATCTGTCATCAATCCATAATTCTTTTGTTGTTTGCATCATTATTTCATTTGAGGTGTGAGCTAACGCAATGCAAACTGAGACTTTTCTCTTCAGAGACACTCTCTACAGTCTACTAGAGAAATGCAGGCAGACATTTTTGTAGTTCTAGATGAAAAAACAGAAGTTGGTGTTAAGTGTGAATGTTGAAATTCAAGACAGTGGATGACTGAGGGTTGTGTAGTTTCAGCTGTTTACTTGTACAGTTTACCCATACAAGTGTACTGTGCCCTTTGTCTGAAGGCTTGTTTTAAACAGTATTGGGCATTTGAATGCATTTCATCAAGAGTATGAGTTATGCACAGCTCAACAAAAATGGTATCATACAAAATTATAATGGTTTAAACAAAAAGGTTTTTACAAAATGTACCCGGATATGAAATACTGTATATAGATGTGTTTCATGACAGTTATGAAATATTTAGTGTCTTTGAAAACACTGACCTCTCGACTAGAATTTAAAATGAAAGTTACTGTGGATTTGAACAATGCTGGTGTGTACACCATGTGTTTGTAATGATGCAACTACTTGAAACATGAAACTGCTGTGTTTAGAAAATGACCTGTGATCTGGATGGTCTCTCTTGGGCAGCCATGGTATGTGTTTGGTTCACTCTCATGTCCATGCCCTGGTTTGAACCTGACACAGAGGAGAGAACATTGCCCCACCAAAGCTATCATGCAGCCATAGCCCTCAACAGCCACTGGTCTTGCTCTTGATTTGTGGACTTTGCACCATGAGATTTCGAACTTGGGTTCACCAACACTCTCTCCATCTTAACAGCCTGTTCACATGAAACAGGAAAAAAAATAGGTTAAAAATAGATCAAAAGTGTCAGGAACAGTGATGTACAATATCCAGTGACACATACTATACTAAATAATAAAAAAATTTTTTTTTTATTATTTAGTATGCCTTAATATGGAAGAAAAACCAGGTGCCAGCACTACAGTAGGCTTACGCACACATGAACATCTGAATTGCTGAAATGTGACAGGATTATGGATTGGAGGATTTTCGAAAATATTCAAATTACGGCCAACAATCTAGTTCACCGGTCATAGGCCTAAGCTAACATTAAATAACAACATTAAATAATTAATAATTTAGAAACCTACATTGATCATTCAAATTCAAACTCAAAACAGCTGGGAAAAGTGGGAATTCAATGCCGGCTTTGTTGGAATTTATACACGGGGGGCTCTAATGTTCAATAATTGCTACTACATGTTGTGGCATGTTGAGTCGTCGAGCTGACGCACTGCACTCCGACAGCGCAAATTATCTGCCACGGCACTGCGGACATTTTGAATCTGTAGTAAAACTAACCTCACACACATACGCGCGCATAGTGCATAATATGCTACAACTTGATCTACATATTTGCCTGATCTGTGTACTGTACCCCACACCAATAGGTTTATCAAAACGCTTGTAACAGGCCTAGGTTTCCACAAACACACACACCAACCTTACCTCTAAATCCGACAAGCAACACTCTCACCAAACAGACCAAGCAGCGCTAGCAACCAACACATTTCAGTCTAAAGTCAATGGCCAAAATACAATACGTTACATGAAGTTGGATGTGTGAATATTGTTTAATACGTGCGTAATAACAATACTATTCAGTCAAAAAATAATAATATGTAGCCTAAGGTAACTGTGTGTGCTTTCACAAACTGAATCACATTATTTAAAGTACCATACAAATTATTAAATCAGACCCACCGAATGACGATCGCTACTTGAAAACAAAATCCATCCTGCGGTCCTTGCCAGCTAGTTTTACTTCAGTTAACTAACTGGCCCTCCAATCAATCACACCAAAAAATGCCAACAAATGCCACACGAAAAATGACTCAAAATACTTTCCCAGCTGAAGTCTGGGATAGACCAGAGATCACAAGCCACAGTAAAGCTAAATTAGAGACCCTAGAAGGGACTTGCTTTCTCTGGAGCTGTGCCCACTGATCAAGCTCCTTTTTGCTTGATTTAACACAACCCTTCCCTCTTCAGCTCCGGTTCAGAGACTAATTTGAAGGAATAATAGTCCATCTGCACAGGAGGCGTTTAATACCAGAAATCTTTGTTAGTTGTTAGTTAGTTGTTCTTAAAGGCAACTGAATAGGCTACTAATTGAAGTGGTTAGGTCTCAACTGTCTTTGAATTGGACAGAGAGCAAGTTTCTACATACTGTACAGGACATACTATTTTCAGCATTTTTTGTTGTTTTTTTCTACAGTTTTGCTTAGATAAAGTAACATTCTACATCCTGTTCTTCCTTCCTGTAGCGTTCAAACTCTCACCAGAGCCTTGTGTACATTAAACAAATCTGAATGTTCTGCCATTTTGTACAAATTCAGAATGCCCGATGTTACAAATGTATTTTCTATTATTTTGAAAAAACAAAATACATGTATTTTATCTTGATAGCCTACTGTACATTTTCTGGCACCAGTATTTTGTATTTTATTTTGATATATTTATTTGACAGGTATTTTGTAGCAAGATACATTTTTATGTATCTTTGCCCATCTCTGCATATAGCATTAATATAAATATATATTAAATTGTAAAAAATATAATTTTCTGATTCTGACAATCTCTAGACCAGCAGAGAAGGCCTTGCTGGCCCTTATTGCCCACCTCTGGCTTTACTGTGTGCATGAGTGTAATCTCATAAACTGTACATCCTGTTCTGTATTCTATAGGTATTTATGATGTATGTACTTACAGTAGCTTGATGGCAGTGTTTTGCTGCAGTTCAGAGGAAAGATAGATGGTCATGCTACAGCGAGAATGAATAATTATTCTTCACCACGGAGAGAGGAATGGATGGTCACATTCTGTGCTACAGCAACAATGAAAGGGCTCAGGATGGATGATACCTTAGTGATCACTAAGCTCCTTTGTCCTTGTGGACTTTAGGACCAACAGGAGGAACATGTTTGAAAACCTCCATAATGTATCATCAGTTGACTTTACATAATAATGATAACTTTGTCTAAAACCAATCTAATACAATTAGGTCGTTTAGCAGACGCTTTTATCCAAAGCGACTTACAATTACATGGTGCTATTACATGGAGCAGGGTTAGGCATCTTGCTCAAGGATGCATACAGGTACACCAACCCTGGTTCTCAAACCCACAACCTTCCGGCTGGGAGTCCAACACCTAAACCACTAGACTATCCTGCACTAATAAAGCAGAATTTAACTTTTGTTTAACCCCCGACTTTGTACCTTCCTTATCTCAATATTTAGTCGCTGATGTTCGCTGTGAACGGCTACACTGGCAAAAGCACCCTCAACATAAAACAAATTAAATAATGCTGGATCTAAGCAACCTTATTATTACATATTGAAGATTCCTTGAAATAAGCAAATTTGTCTTAAAAACAAGTGCAATCATTTTTTGAGCCTTAATAAACGATACATAATTCAAGAGTTACATTTTTACATTGTAAGTAACCTACCTATGTGTAAACACGAGTTGACAATTTAGAAGAAAAAAAAGATTGCCACATTTGAAACAAAACAAAAACAATAGATGTTACATGTTCGCATATATGAAATGTGGGAGGAAAAGAGGAACAGTAAGGCAACAGAGAGAAAAACTGACAGAGGCAAAGACGGGGAAAACAAAGACAAAAAACCTCTCAGTTCAAACAGAACAATGAAACGACAAGCAACATTCTCTAACTTTGCAGAAGAGGCCACAGGCAAGGCTTTGGCTTTGACATACTTTTGAACAAAAGAAATCTCCTCAGTCATAAGAGAGTTTTCCTGCCTGTAATGCAAACAGCTGACACAAAAGAAATCAACGTCACCAGCATGCAACAGTTTTCTTCCCCCTTCATGTGTTTGGACAGAATTATGTCCAACTATCTCAGCCTCGAGGCATTTGCATTTGGGTAACTAGACAACGTGCTTAGCAAGGAAGGGGGCTGATAAGTTATTTGACAGTGGGTCTGACAAGAAGTTAAATGGATCTTCAGTGACAAAAAAGCCGCCTGGTGGTTTGGGACGACATCTCTTCTGTGGCATCAAATTACTACAACTGCCTTTTAGTTCTGTTAATAATCCACAGCTTCACACGGTTGGCCTACAACAAAGGTGAATCTATAACTCTCTTTGTATTCCAAACCCAAGGGCTTAAACATCACAAACATGAAACCAGCATTACAGAGAGACTCATCTCTCCTCCTCCCCCTACAGCTCTCACAGGCTCACACTGTTCTCTACTTCTCTTCCTATAGCCGCCCACACATTTGTAAACAGTTAGGTAAACATCAACAGTGAGCTGGGACTGAAATTTGGGGTTCTGGACACGTTAGAAAGCAATAAAGGAGTTCATCATTTAAGAACAGTTCCGCAAAACTGCCATTTGTCGCATTTGTGGTTTTTAATTACATGACTTCTTTTGTCTAAACTCAACTGAATTCCATTCGCTCGCCCGAGTTTTTCAGGTTGATCTCCCTGCACCTATAGAAATTGTGTTATTTTTTGCGCAAGGAGCGAGCTCACTGAATTTAAGTTATTAGCGGGGAAAGTGCCAAATCATTAAGTTATTTCATAGTTCATTGGGTCTCTACAGTTGGCTGGTAATTAAACAACATTCGATCAATGTAAGTAGGCAAAGGATTTAAGTAGATGAGATGGTCTTCACCCTTGCATACTGCTAGGATCAAATGATAGGCGATTAATGTTCCCACCAGCTGCCAGCAGATGAAATCTACTGGAATGGCTTTGAAACGCTCCAAATAATCCTATCTTACGTCATTTGGCACACAAGCCTTAGTTTAGTCATAATGAGCATGTTACTACAGAGAAGCTAACTATGAACTACATTACCCAAAGTGCTGTGCGGTTGTGGCATATTTGCAACATTACAGGCTTGCAATTCATCTCAGCACTTTATAGTTTTTGATCTTCCGACAGTTCAATATGCTTATTGCTAAGATAGGTTTATTGTTTTTTAATGAATATTATTTACAAAGGTGGTAAGTTATACAATGACCTTATTGATATGACTCCCCTATAAGAGATATAAATGAGTAATAGGCACTGCCGAAGCTTAAGATGCTAAGGGGCGTACTAATATGAGGGGTGAAAGTTGGTTTGATTAAAATGGGGTTGATAAATTCTTATGTGAATTAAAAAGGAAGTTGATCAAATTGCATTTGTTAAAAATATTTCAATTGTAATTTGCACTTTTTTGATAAAATCAAAGGTCACTTTATTCAATGCTGTTTGATTAAATATGAGCTTGACTTTTTCATTCAGTGCCATTTTGTAAGGCAGCATTTATCATGTGCATCAAAGCTGTTTGGCTGAAGGGGGAAAGTTACAAAAATTCCTTAACTATACAGGTGATAATAAAATGTCTAAATTAAAAAGGAAGGTGGTGATTCATTGCACGATTTGATAGTCTCAAAAGAGATTTGATGAAAACAGCAACTTCTAATTTATCTTTTACAAGGACACTTTTTATTATAAAATCAACTCATTTATCAAATCCCTTTTTTTATAACTTCCGCTCAGTCCATTGCTATTCTCTCCATTTTAAGATCTTCTTTTGACCACTTGCTATCAGAAGGTGTCATTGAGCCATGGTGTTTTAGTCGAGCACCCCTGAGGCACCTGTAGCCAGCCTGTTGACATTTCATCTTTTCTACTATGCTGTAGCTGGACCGTGGCTTAACTCTCTATGCAATATGTGGTAGCCAAACCTCTGACCCCAGGAGACTGATTGCGCTAAAGGATTGGTTACATAATTTTCAATCCAGACCTTAATATAATGTTATTTCACATAATCTGTAGTCGTGCATAGCACTATTTTACCTTTAGATTTAGTATTGCGAAAACGTACTGCTCTGCTGATGTTCTAAATGGGCTTATAAATGACAAAACATGATAAATTACCTTTTCAAAAACAGGAAAATCATAGTGTAGGCATGGGAGTCTCTGGGTTGAAAAATACCAAACCTATTATTTACAGAGCCTGCGTTGTTTTTGGGAGAAACAGGGAGGCGGTAGGTAGGTAGGTAGGGAATGGACTGTGAGTCTGTGACCCTGTTTACACCTGGCATTAACATCTGTCCTGGGTGATTCGATCCCAAGTGGATCTTGTGATCGAACAGATTTAAGTATGTCTGTTCACACCTGGCATTAGAATGGGCCTCCACTTGATCACTCTAGATCGGATCTCACTTCCCCCGCTCTATATGCAAATAAACACGTACATCATTTCCATTTGCAAAGAACAAATGCGTTGTTCTTTTTAACCGGCGGCAGGCAGCAACGCACTTCCCATTCCTAGTTTGTCGGAAATTAGAAGAAGAAGAAGAAATCAAACCAATACACACTGCTGCGTCCGGATTCCCATACCCATACCTGAGGGTCCTCACCAGGCTTCCGCTTGAGGGGTCCAGCCTGCATCCAGCTGCCTGAGGGTCTCCGGCGGTATCCGGTCTTGTGGGTCTTGTGGGTGCTCTGCTGTGCCTCCACTGTCACACCTGAGGGGCATTGGGCAATCAGCACGGCTGTGGCAGATTTCCCAAGACTATTTAAGTAGCACCGGAGGGGCGCTGCGACGGCCGCCAGAGGGACCCCACCGTTGTTGTGTTTAGAGTAACGCTGCTTTGCGTTGTTTCGCCAGAGGGCTTGCACCTCTGTTCGTCTCTAATAAAAGTCGAGCACTACTCGCATGCAGCCTGTATCTGTGCCTACCGTGTTTCTCTCTCGACTCGCGCCTGGACTCACCTCCAGCAACCCGTTATACGTTTTTTTTTTGCTTATTACAATTTAAATTAATATTATTTACTTTTGTAATAAAACAAGCTAAAGATTTTCATTATCTAATAACTGTGTAAAGCTGATTTTGTCCCACAATAGGCCTATACATGAACAGTTTATTGCAGGGTTCTTAATAACACACGTGAAGAGAAATAAATGCAGGATACACTTAATGTATATTTTATTGTGCATTTTATCTTTATCTTTATAAGTTTATATAAGTCAATATGTCATTTCCTGTTTACACACATGAGTCCCATCGTATTGCCGCCTCAATATCAATGTCCCCATCATCCCTGACTTGTGTCTCTCGCCTGTCAATTGCTGCCCTACAAATAGATGTGGCTCATGGCTGGGCAACTCCTACAAAACACAAAAGCATATTTCATAACATTCAACAGTAAGCTGTCCCATACCCGGAACATGAGTGAGAGTTCATTTGGAATGATGAAGACTCTCTGGACGTCCCAGGGTCCTTGAAGTCAGCCAAGCATTTGCTGCCGAGGTCATCGCCTGTTGTGCCATCCTACCATCTGCATGGACAACTATGATCCTCAAAGCTGATGTTGTGGAACCTGTAGGACCTGTTGGGGAAATAAGCCAGGGGATAAACAGAGAACTTTAGAGGAGCCTTCTCTGCAGCTGTGTCCGCTCCAGTGGTGCCTGCCTGTCACTGCCCTTCAGGAACATGATTACTGCTACCTGACCTGCCTTTTGTTGGCCATGTCCCTGACACTTTGTGTATATACAGTAGTTATAGATAGATGGACAGATTGATCCCTTTACCTGGTTCCTCCAATTGCTATGTTGTTTTCATTGTTATTAATGGGGTTGATAACTTGTAGGTGGAGTTTATGTTGTTAACCCCGTCTTAGGACATTTCAAATCCTCCAAAACATAAAAGAATATATCATAATATTAACATAAGATTTACCAGTTCTGATTCAATATGAATCTTACTGTTTATTTAATTTATCTTACTTTATATAATTTTTTAAGCTTTTCCCATTTCTGTTTTGCAGTTTCAAACAAACGCACCAGGCATTCTAGAGGGCTTGCAATGTTCCAATATTCTGAACCACAACAAAATACCAAATATGATTTACTCACCATACTGAAATTAAGAAATCATTTCAATTTTTTTACCCAAGCAGGCTGCAGATTTCCCTGCAGTGTTTTTCCTAACATAAAACCTAAAGTAACACACCAAAATAGAAACTCTAGCACAACTAAACGTTTAAGTAACATAACAACAAACAATCGCAATATAAGACAAACAAATATGATATAGGGTTCCTTTTAACTTATTTGAAACCTTTACCATAATAGTATCATTTCGCTTGGCTGTAAACAAACGTTCGTTTGCTGCCTGCTCATTGTGGACCAGCTCATCTGTTATTTTATCTGTAGGCCTACCTGATAAAATAATTCTGCCGAAGAGAGGGTATAACCTACTCTTTTACGATACGAAATAGTATGTACAACAGATGCTCCCGCTGTAACAAGGAAGCCGATTAGATGCATTATGTTTCTACAGTTAAATGCACTATTGACGTCATCCACTAGTTGCTGTCTACGTACTGGTAGCGAAGTAGCGACAAAAAATACTTACATCCTTACATCCACTTTGTCGCCGCAAACATATTGTGATGGGTCTATTCCATCGCATGTTCCAGGCAAAATGAATAAGGGTACGTACTTCCGATTACGCAAAGAGACGCCAGCTGAGTAGGTGGTCCTTCAATGTGGCCCAGAACGGACCAGACGACCTCCGAATGTGGTATGAGCGATCTGGTTCTCAATGCGTCTTGGGTGCATTCACACCTGTATTTGGAGCTGTCCACTTGGGATAGAATCACCCAGGACACATGTTAATTTAAAAGTTATTTTTTTTGTAGGAAACCAATTATTGCCGCTTTAAAACTAATTTTATTTTGGCGTCACCTTCTGTAGTAGCAAGTGATTATAATTTCAAACCAAAACATCTATGAACAGTGTGGGAGATTGTACAGTAATTATTTACCTTTCTGGTGGATCAACCACTGTTACATGTTGCAACATTATAAAAAATATTTACTATCCAGTATAGGGTCCCTTTGTGGTGCGGGTTGTGTGGGGGTGCATGTGCCTGAACCAATCACTAAAACACGAAGAAACGATACAATTAGCAGATGCTTTTATCCAAAGCAATCACATGGAGCAGATAGGGGTTAGGCATCTTGCTCAAGGATGCTTACAGGTAGGCCAACTCTAGGGCTTGAACCCACAACCTCCCGGCTGGGAGTCCAACACCTAGACCACTATCCTAGACCCCTACGATACGATACGATAAGGTTTAGATTTACAAGACACAGCTTTGCATTTACTTTCAATAGGACACAGCATCCAGCTCACAATCGAACATGCAAAAACAATCACTGACAACCCATTCCCCCAACCACCCCACATATACTCCCAGGTGCACATAATGAGTGTTTAGTTGAACGGAGTTCGGTGTGTGGCTGGGGTGAGTTGGGGATAAGGACGGCTACAGGCCAGTGGTTAGGCTACACCAGCGAGGATGAACGGGAGGGGGGTGCGCTCTCCCTGGGCACGACTCCTGACGTTACACACTTGTTTTGACGTAAGTGGTTACTAGTGTTACTAGGGATTGGGGGGACCAATTTCAGTATGAATAGCAATTAAAAGCTCAAATCTTATTATTATGTTATCCCAGCATCTGCATAGAAAACTTCCTTCCTTTAAATAATTTCATAAATTACAAATGTTTGAATTAAATAAAAAAGGTCTCACTTCTGCTAAGGCTGTAACATTAGCAAATGTTTAAGGGCCGCCATGATAAAAACATAATAGAATTGCGGGCCCTGGTCCTCAGCAGGGCGCCTGCCATATTGATCATGCACAAGGAAGTCCCATGAAAACAGCAGAAAAGGTCACGCTGGCGGGGCGCTGTCTGAAAAATATGAAAATCTAACAGCTATCTGTGATTACAATCGCAAGGCTTTATCGTCTGGCTGCAGGCAATTAGCATCTGTATGGAAGTATACAGTATCAGCTTGAGAAAATAGATCTTTATTATTGAACAGGATGCGAGCAGGGTGCAATAGAGTAGTTTGTGTGTTTACTTATCTTTCAATGACTAGTAGTTTTGGTGTAGAATCCTGTATCTTTTATTATATATACAATATAAGGTTGTAGGTTCGAGCCCCAGAGTTGGCCTATACTGTAAGCATCCTTGAGTAAGATGCCTAACTCCTATCTGCTCCATGTAAAAGCAACATGTAATTGCAAGTCGCTTTGGATAAAAGAGTCTGCTAAATGACCTAATTGTAAAAAAAATAAAAATATATAGCCATGGAAAAAATTAAGAGACCACTACCTATTTTTAAAAATATAATATCTATATACAATTACATTTATATTTAATAATACATTTATAAAATTTATATTTATACAAATTATTTAATATATACTTTCTTAAATTTTTGATATTTATATTCATATTATTATATTTAAAAGAATATGCAGTGGTCTCTTAATTTTTTCCATGGCTGTATATCTATATCTACTGTATCTATCTATCTATCTATCTATCTATCTATCTATCTATCTATCTATCTATCTATCTATCTACAGTATCTATATATAGGCCTATCTATGTCTATATATATATATTACGTATTGTAAAATGTACGACCATGTCTTGTGTCAAAATCACAGTATTCATAATCGGGGGCAGATAAGTTGTCCATATTGATAATGCCATGGTATGTTTGAATGGATTTTTTGCTCTTGATATTCACGGCCGGGTAGGAGCTCTGTTCCCCCGCCGGTAAACTGTGCACGGCAAGTTGCGCCTCCCCGGACAACATCGGGAGCAAACGCACCGCCAATTCCAAGGCTGGTCGGGTGGCCTGCCTCCGCCGCCACCTCGAAGGCTTCGAGGAAACCCAGAGGGTCATCTCCCGCTGTCATTTTGGGCGACTGTATGTTCGCGCCAGGCGATTGCTGTGCCGTCTCCTTGGCTCCCGCTTGCCGGGCCAGCTGTAGCAGCGCCTGTGTCTGGGCAGTGGCCTGGTGCAGCAGCGGCCCCAGGTGCTGGCTGTGCACCTCCAGGTGCTGGTTGTGTGCCGCTGCCTGAGCGCTAAACACAAACGTCCACCCCGTCACAGTATGTATATATATAAATGTATATATTTAGGCAATTGTATGTATATTCAGGCAACTGTAATGTATATTTTTAAGCAATTTGGTTGATTTAAAATAATTTAGAAAATGTATCCCAAGGCAAGCAAAAACCCGCATGGCACAAGTGTATTTAAGGCGTGTTAAAATCCACTTTTGCTAGTTTAATGGTGGATAAAATGGTTGCAGCGCCAGGGTTGTACTTGGTCTGTTTTGGGCGTAACATGCAATAAACCAATCACAGTGTCATCTCCCATTCCCAGGTGCGCTTTCACCTTGTCAGATTGCTATTAGAATGGGGCATTTGCCAGAGGAAACGGATCTGACCATCTACAGCAACAACGGGATAACATATCTTGATGTACACAATAATCATCTTTCACATTGTAATCTCTTTTAGTCTTTTGCATGTTTGTGCGCTGCTGCATGTCCCTGTGTGCGTAACAAGCAGAGTGGAAGTGGGTCGTGCACCCGCTTATCTAGGCACATATTACTATCTTGATAATGAGCATTTAAAATAACATGACATACTGGGCCATTGACTTCAGACCAGGTTTTTGTTGGTCAATTGCGCAATCGGTGTCCGCTGCCTCAAGATAGCAATGCACCAACAATCTGCCTGACCACACCTCATTTTAAGACCAACACTCCCACAGGCGCTCAGATGGGTGCAAGTGCATTTGCTATTTAAACAACGTGGGCGCTGGATGGATAAATGACAACTGCGTCGGTCTGAAACTATCAAAAAAACTTATGTCGCGCTTGGCGCCTCTTTGCGCCGGGTGTAAGATAAGGGCCCTTTATGTTTAAGTCTAAACCAATTATGATTCTCTAAAACTTTTGCATCCCATGCTTTTATCCTCCACCATCACCAGAAGAGAACAAAATGAAGGTCTCACATCAATTGAAAGCATTTCCCAGATGGAGCATAGTAAATGTACTCTAGGTGGCTTTCTCTCCAGTTGCTGCTATGCGTTTTGTATAGTTGCTCGGACTCCTGACTTGATTATCCAGCTATTCAGAGGCGGTCGGCTGCAAGAAGGTAATCACAGTCTTATGTGGATCGGAGAAGGAGAGGACACACGAAGGTGAGGAGAGCAGGCCATACCCCGGAGATGGATGGGGAAATAGGCGGATCTCAGCGGTTCCGAAGTCAATTGGGGTTCACTCAAGGGAAGAGAACAAGGAATAAGGCGGGGAGATATACGTGGCCTATGGGCACCAAGACTAGCCTAGTCTGCTGCAGTTTGCTGATAAGTGTTTTAATAAACATTTAACATTCAATGGGAGGACAAAAATCAATAGCGGAGGGGCCCTTCCCTGACTAGAATAAGTTGCCTCTAACCATGTACGACAATGTGGACAAATGTTGGACAGGCTTTCAGGTTGATCTTAATAAACAACAAAGCACCACTTCAAAGCCCCCCCAAAACAGCTAGAACCATATAAAGTCAGACTCACGGTTTTACACTATAATATACACTATAATAAAGGTGAAGCAGCATCAAGCTAAAGCTTCAATCAGGGTGACCGTGTGCAGGCCCATATCCTTGTGCTTCCTGCTGTCAGGTGCACTTCTGAAGAGAGATGCTGAGCACAACGGGTACAGGGTACATCATTAAAAACAATCATTGTGGAACAACAAAAGCAACATTTTTAATGTATTCACTTGAACATGGCCACTTGTCTTGTTCAAGGTAAAGTTTCAACCTCCTCGCCGCTGCTAAATTATTTTCTTTCCAAATAGACACATTATGCCCAGAAATAGACTGATTATATACTGTGTATATATATATATATATATAAAATCTATTCACTGTTTAGGCTGCGCTCTCTAACATACGTATATCTGCCCCACAGTGTTTAGATAAGGAAAACAGTTGTGTCTTCCTCCTTGACCACTCACACACATCCTCTTGTTTCATGGTTGGGTACAGAAGACTGCAATTTTTAACCATAAGAATACACTTTCTAAATGTAACTATATATGAGAACATTCTTTAAAATACAAAATGTCCCTCACATTATCTTTCCAAGGAGTTGTTATGTGGTGATATTAACTCCTTGGTAAACTTAGGAAACATTAAGGAAGCAATGTATGTGTTGCCTAGTAGCCTACAGTGCTAATGAACAACAGCTTGTGCTTGCATCAAATTATCTACAGACCAATCAAATTCCGTACTGTAAATCCCGCCTTCTCTTTGATTTGATTGGCTGTCTATCTTTCTGACATGGACCAAAGTTAAACTGGCTTCTTCAGAATAGCACATTTAAGTCATCGGGGGGGACAGCCCTGATCTAACCACTGGTCTCATTCCAATCTGCCATCTTCATTTTCCACACAGCGGCATAGTAGGCCTATTAATAACCTAATAAATTATAAGAGAGAATAATTAATGTTCTGTACAGAGCGTGTTTATTTTAGCAGTTTATTTTACAGCTAAGCTAAGCGTGACTCTCATTAAAATGAGTTGAGAACACCCTTGAATAGGCTGAGATGACCCTTGGTGAAACCAGAGCTTTAGCCAGAGACTGCCAGAGATGGAGAGATCTGCGGTGTGGCATCATCTGCCACAGATACACTTAATGGGTAGCATCATATCTACTGTATAATTAAAACTATATTCACAGCCAAGTGATAAGGGGCCTTTAGATTAGGTTGATTACACAAGACAAATGCATATATTGGTTTAGGCTTTATTATTGGACGACAACCATTGTTTTGTACATCAGAAGCATTCTAGACGCAATTTAGATGGAAAGTTGACTTTCACTGTATTATTGTTTTATATTTATGTTGTATTATATTTATGGGCTGTTAGATGTTTATAAGTATCTTCATTTAAAAAAAAATACACATATGAAAGATGCTTCTCAAAAGTGTAAGTAGTGTGTTATGGAACTATGCTATCAGCTAGTCAGAGGTTTATTGCATCTGTTATGCATTTGTGAACCATACCCCTTTAAATTTAACAAAGCTCTGAGTACCCCATTTGCAAAAGATTGAATCACTCTCTGGAACACAGTGTGGCCTGGCAATGTGGAAAAATATATTGTTTCACTACAATTGGGAACGTCTGCCTGTATTGCCTCACAGTGTCACATGCAGGTAGCGCTAAAAACAACCTGCCACGAGGGCGAGAGACGGAGATTTTGTGAATGTTTAATCAACATTCTCAATGTTCAGTCATAACAACCATTTATAATTCCTAGAGATTATATCAACTGCTGATGTGGGAGGCTGATCTAAGTTTAGCCATGGAAATTTGACAATTTCAACTTCAGGCTAGGTCGGGGACCAAAGCTTCCTGTTAAATTAATAATTTCAAGACAAACGCTCTCACAGGCACAGGTTTTTTAGTTCATGTTAACAGTGTTGCTGATTTTGTCCAATGTAAAGGGTGGATTAGTGTTTTATGTCACAGATAAAGCTTTATTCTCCTGACTCACCAGGTTCCACTGAGGAACGGCCTAGCTCAGTGAGTGATGGCCTCGTGATCTCCCTAACTTCCACAGTACGAGCAACATCCCCTTCCAACGGTAGCATTTATCAGCCCGAGGAGTGACTCTTGCGGAGAAAAATTGATGTGTTTCTCTCAAAGGTGAGTAATTTGTCGCACATCTTAGACATCCTCTAATTGGATTGTAAATCTTTGACGACAATTAATCATACGTCTTATCTCAAAGGTGCTAATAAGGAGCTATTTTAACTATGCGACACTGCCACAAATCATCCCCTGGTAACTTCTGGCTCCAACTTTTAGACTTAATTCTTTGCCAATGTTTCTTCGGGTTGTAAGATAAAATGTTGTACTGTGCCCTGTCTTACTTTCCTGTCTCTTCTCACATTGAGTGGCTACCAACAGTAAAGCCCCTGTCCACCACACAGATATTTAAAGTTAATGTGGCTTATTAGACCTTTTCTCAGGACTATGTGTATGTAGTCTTACGGAGCCAGAGTTGACAGTACTACGTGACGTGATTACACATCTGGGGACATTCAGTTTCAAATTTGGCCTAAATGTGCAAGAATGGCTGGATATGCAAGAATTTCCTTCAAATAATTAAGGACAAAATGGAGATTATTATTTTTGGTGCCAAGGAAGAAAGGCTAAAAGTTAGCTCACACCTGTCTTTGAAAACCAAAAACCAAGCCAGAAATCTTGGTGTTATCATAGACTCTAATCTAAATTCCAGCAGCCACATCAAGTCAGTAACAGAATCGGCTATGTATCACCTTAACATAGCAAGACTTAAAGGACTTACGTCCAAACAAGACTTAGAAACGTGTTCATGCCTTCATTACCAGTAGGTTTGACTATTGTAATGGTCTCTTTTCAGGTCTCCCTAAAAAAGCACTCAGAATGTTCAGAAAGCTGCTGCTAGAGTCCTAACAAAAATAAAATTTTGGTACAATACACCAATTCTCAAATCCCTGCATTGGCTCCCAGTGTGTCTGAGAATTGATTTAAAAATAGTGCGGCTCACCTATAAACCACTAAATAGTTTAGGGCCAAAATACATCACTGAAATGTTTTTATAATATGAACCCTCTAGACCCCTCAGGTAATCCGGGACTGGTCTGTTAACTGTCCCCAGAGTCAGGGCAAAACATGGGGAGGCGGCGTTTAGCTACTATGCAACAAATAACTGGAACGGACTTCCAGAGGATTTGAGACGTGCTCCAACACTGACTACTTTTAAATCTATGCGGAAGATTATATTTCACTAGTGCTTTCTGCTAAACTGCAAAACTTGCACTTTGATTTTGATATTTGATTTTATTATTATATTCTTTAATGTGAATGCTTGTTTATACTCTTCTATTCTTTAATTGAAATATCTTTTTATGCATTGTTTTTAAATCCAGTTTTATTGTATGACGTTTTTTATGTGAAGCACATTGAGTCTGCCTCGTGTATGAAATGTGCTATATATTAATAAAGTGCCTTGCGTAGTTTGTAAATGTTATTTATTTGATGTGCTAAAACAACATAAAATTGTCTTATCTGATACAACTTGTGGTGATAAGGCCTTTGACAGTGATCAATAAAGCAATCATGATTGCGGAAGTATCATTGTATCAAAATTATAGCAGCAGCGATTTTGTTTTTTTTTAGTGGCTGATTTTATTGCTTGACACGCTCATGTAATGTGCATTGAGAACACAGTGCAAGTGCTGCTCAGTGCTAATGTGGCAGTGTATTTTGCCAGGTCGAGTGCAGAAATGTTCCTGTTGTTCTCAGAGTACATGGCAGTAAGTCTTAAAAATAGCAACAGGGTGTTTGTAGTGCTGCTTGCAACTTGGGATTCCAATGGGTGCCCAGTTTATTTGCATATCAGTTCCAGTTGGCTGTTCACTGTATTTGGGCAGGAGTGTCCTCTGTGCGTTTGTGTCTACAAACTAACGGGAAGACACAGCAAGAGAGACATAGGGCTTCTCCACGTGCCAGCGCGCCTGAATACCCTCATTCTACCTCTCCCAGCTTGCCAGTCAAAATTGGCAGGGGCCCATAAAACAGGCCCGCCGCTTATTGGACGGCCGAAGCGCTAATCAACTTCGACTGAGCTATCCCGAGCCTTGGCAGTGGCAGCTCCCTCGATACGCACAGGTTGCAGCGGGTTCTTTATCTCCCCACACTAAAGTGTCTCCCTGGCAGCTGTTGGCATGTGCAGTCCACCCCCATTGATCGGGCCGTGTCTGTGCCGAGCTGCATAATTCTGTTTAATGTATGAGGAGCGAGGGGGCTCTGGGCCTGTCACAGACAGTGAAGGCTCGTCCACCCGGTGTCATGCTAATGCAGCCTAGCAGGCCTTTCCCCGCGGACAGGTCTTGACTACAGAGAGCGGAGAGGACTCATTCCGCCCATGTCGATCATCTGAGACACAGGAGGTGCATCTCCAGGTGATTATAAAAATACAGCCAGAGAGAGGTAAGCCAAGAGGAGGAAATTAAGCAAATAGATGAAAGAGGTAAAGAAAGACACAAGACTAGAGATGGAAGTATGACAGAGAGAGAGAGAGAGAGAGAGAGAGAGAGAGAGAGAGAATCCAAGAAGGGTGGGGGGGGGGCTTGTGAAATGAGACATTTAAATATGAAATACTGTAAAACTTCAAATAAAAGCCATGTCCCAAGTAGACACCTGGCCAGATCCCTTTTACTGGCCAGGTGTAGCTACACATTTTGAAATAAATGCCGGTCTCACTAGACGCCAGGTCAGGTTTTTATAGAGCTGCTTAGATCGCACATACAAATATCTGTTAAACTTGTGTCAATATGGACATGCTACACATCGATTGGTTAGATTCTCCATGTATCGTTCAGTTAATTTTACAGAAACCATGAGCGCCAAAGTATAATTCATTCGAATTTACCGGCATGGTAAAAAGGAGAGATGAAAAAAAAAGCGTTGACCTTTGAAGCCATCATAAAGCCAGAATATGTGTCCATTCCTCGATTATTTATATTCCTTTTGTCCGTAAGGGTCCACCGATCAAGAAAACCAAAATGTTTTTTCATAAAAATGAATCCTAGTTGTGAATATTGTCATGTGAAGTCCAAGCTTGTGCTCTAGTTCAATAGCAACTCTCTCTTGGCCCACATATAGGGCTGAAACTGTATGCTTAACTCGGTACGTACGTTGGTTCGGGGGTCACAACCAGATCTAATTTGATGTAGGCTAAGTGCTAAAGGTTTTTGTGTCAGTCCCTCAGTCTTGAAAGAGGCTGCTTTGAGCAGGTTACATTTTTTGGTGAATAGTAGCAAACTGACTGTGGAGGAAATTCTGAAACAAAAGAAGCAAACATTTCATTCCCAAAAATACTAGGTAGGATGATTCAACGAGTCAAAAATAATGGCTACCACACCAAAATAAGGGGTAGGAGTAGGTTAGGAGGCATGACACTGTGTGTGTGTCATGCCTGTGTATGTGTATTGTTATTATTTTAACATGTATTTACATGCATATTAAAAAATTGTTTTCTATTTAACTAACTTCTATTTATCTATTTAAAAGAAAAAACAATCATTTGATTGATTAGTGAGCAAAAATCTGAGCATTAACTAAATTATAATTCTTGGTCTTTTTGTAATTCTTGCTCGGTCATCGCTTGGTGATTTTTACAAACTCACAAGCACAAAGCCATATTGTTTTACCTTTTTATTAAGAGCAACATCAGAGTACTAAATGTACAGAGGACGAATCCGATGAGAATCGCATTTACAGTGCTTGCAAATACAGAGCTTAGTAGTACAAGAGTAACCAAAATCAAAATCACCTGGAAATCCAAACGTTTACCAATTACTACAAAAGGAAGAGAGATGTGGTTCATAAGACACAAAATAAAAATTGTACAATATTTAGCCGTCACAGAGACCGACTAGAGTCCCTTTTGTGTGTGTTTAGTGTTTATATATTATATTCATAGGTCTTATACAAAAGTAACAGAGGTACTTACTGATATATTAAACACAAATATAAAAAGTTTAAGAGTCACAAAGTACAAATTCATTTTTATGGCAACAACACGACTTAAGTCCTGTGTAATAGGTATGGATGGTGATTGTAGTGGCCCCATTATGAATGATAAAAATGAAAGAAAATTAATGTTCTGTAATGCTGTTTTTAGAACAACTCTTTACAACTTCCCCTGCAACTTCTACATATACTTGTTTGACACCCTCTATTCAGACAGCCGTGTTGTCTGCATTTGACAGCCTCCAGGGATAAAGAATCGCAAATCGATACGGTCCTATTATCTCAAATATCAACGGCGTGTCAGTCATTCTTTGCCTACAATTTATTTTGAAGGCAGTGTTTCAGAGCCTCTGTGCAGTGGCAAACAATATGCCATACAGGCAGATCTGGGTCATGCGGCTAACTGTTCTCTTAGCAGGAATGAGTTGGGGTAACAGTAAAGTTGTGACCCAAGCGTTGGCTTTTTCAAGTCTGACTCTCCTGAAATGCATTCTGAGGTTTCGCTATTGTGATTAGAAAAGTATAAACACCCTCTACTTTAGATACAGTAAGCGCACAGTATGTGAATTGTGAGACAATGAGGAAAAACCTTTCGGTCAGTTTACACAACTTAATGACAACATCATTCAATATTTCATAAGGATATACCTTGTTCTTTTGAGTTTGACATCCCTAAATCCAAAAGGGCTGTTTGATCCCGAGTTGGCATGATGCTAAATTAACATTTAGCATTAGTATTTCATCATTTGAGTTATCTCAGTCCCTGGCTAATATCTGACAAGGTTCCTAAACTTTCTAGTGATTTCATTCTGTTCTGTTGCTTGCCTATGAACATTGTTGATTATGATAACTAGCCCCACCATCAATTGCGGTATGGGCTTGCTGAAACAAGTTTTACTAGGAAGATACCTAAAGACCATGAATTAACATTGAGGAAACCCATGCATTTCCTCCTGGTTGCGACTGACTATGTGGGGGAAACAAACAATCTTGGCCTGAGAGATGCCCAGTTAACGGCTAATTCAAATGACACAAATGTCAATAGGTTCAAATCTATATGCCTGGTAAGCAAACATGAAACAAAGTCGCACTAAACGTGTGACTGGCATGCCCATCATGGTTTTCGCATGAAAACCCTTGTGAACTGACAGCTTGTGATGAAGGTTGAAGGTCTTTCTGAAGAGACGGGAAGAGAGGTCAGCCATGGGTATTCATTTGTTCATGGTAAAAGGCATGTCAAGTCTTTGGTGTCATTCTCAGACTTACTCACTAACAATCCTCAACCAGCTCTGTGAAAGTTGGTTTCCTGAATTATCCTCAGCTTGCGGAGGGAATTCTTGACCTTGATTAAATTTTGCTATTGTGAAGCACAGTAGGCTAATAAATAAATATAACACAAAGTGAAAATACAAAAACAGTAGTAAGGCATTTCCTTACACATTTTGTATCAAGTATCAAGGAGGGAAAATGAATAAAGAAAAAGCTAAGACACGACACTGGACCTGATTTAAGATAACGATACTCCTATACTACAAATGCTGATGCCTTTAAAGATACCCTTCTTTTACATTAAAAAAAAAAAAAAAAAAACTTTTTAAAATATTTCCATGAGATATATTAGTCACATTGAATCCTTTTTGATTTGGTATAAAATATTTAAGGAGTTTCAGTATTGCCACGCTGACATTTTACAATTTATTGTTACCTGTAACAATAAGTACTTCATTTGATAAAACATTCCTTACCAGATTCTTGAAAACTTTTCTAACCTTGGATAATATTTGACAGCTGTCACAACCTTTTCTGGTAATTCCTTGATAGCATTATCTAAACCAATAAATTAATACATTTAACGTGCCGCTTACTTAAACAAATGGGACAAACAGGAGAATAAAAACACATGAAAAAATAAAAAAAATTTCATCCACTGCACGCGCGTGTGTGTGTATCTCCAAACTTGGTGTACCAAGGTCCTCTTATTACCGATTGATCTATTCCCGTTATCACTTCCTATCAAATAGGGAAATGCAAGATATTTGAATGTACTACTTTTATTTAAAAGTCATTACCTGATCATTTAATACCCTCCTGTGTGTTTTCAAAGTTCTTAAATACTACGATAAAGAATATGTCTGGGGCCTCTGGAGGTGTATGTATTATAGCGGTATGATCATACATATGAAATGAAGATGATGACAATTTAACAAATGCAACCTAATATCAATCGGTAAAATTGTTTCTTGGCAGCTCTTATTGGATTTACATAATTTTCTCATCAATGTGTTGAATTATTGTTACAGCGAAATGATAATTTTTGAGAATAGCCTTTATCTGTTACCCAGCCAACTCTACAGACAAACTGAACCTTGATTTAATCAAGTCATTTCTCAGGATCATTACTTTTCGACAATTCACCTGAATTCACTCTCCTTTCTCTGAACTATTGCAGTGTCAACTAAAGTATTATACTGGATAGCTAAAGATATAATACATATACTGCCTGAAAGTGCAGGTAGGAAGCTTGGCACAAGGTTATTTTTGTGTTTTGAAAGAAATTCTGTAGTTACACATGTAAACAAAGACACTATCCCCGACCTAGCTCAAGCCTTTCCCAAAAATGGGACAGGCCTTGAAAATAGTACACACCTGTACACAAATAGAAGTAAATATATAGAAAATACATTTACACGTGTATAATATACAGTATTTTTGTAACCCTCTGACTATTAAGATAACACTCTTCATTCAAAAAATATATGTTATGTCAAATAAGCAACTCCTGAGCCTAAAACACATTAGGCTGAATTGGTGTGGTCATTCATGAGGGGTGGTTGTCGTGGTTCAATGGGCAACAGCAGTCATTTTGCACCATAGTGTTAATTTCAGCTAGACCCCTCTTGAATGGCTAACATTTTGAATACTTATCTTAGACCTAGATGGGGGTTTCTCCAGAAACTGTGGGGCACAAGCCTGAAACAGCAACTGTCGCCCCTTAGCAGGCCTTTAAATCCATCTTTTGTTCTGTACATATTGTTGTCTATACCCCTAAACAGTTACAGTGGTTCAGTTTGTGCTTTGTGCAAACCCACAGCACAACAAGATAGTGAAGTGGCTTCCTCAAACCCTTCCTAACACTCAAACGGCTAAAATTTTTGTCAGCACTTGAGGTTGCCTCTAGGGAAATCCTTATCACCTTGAGGTCGCGGGCAGTTTAACCGATTTTGGGTGGTCCATGATTGGCTTGTCCTAATACTTATAGGTCAAGTATTAGGATAGGTTTTTTCAGGCTGATGGTGTGTTTTAGGGTTTTAGAGGGAGAAAAATCATAGCGAAGGCAAGCCAAGCTTTCACTGTTCACAAAACAGAAAACACAGCCTAATTTGTGCACAACCTCTGACACTGCAGCTGTCTTTTGCTGACATTTTGATACACTACAGTAGATATTGATGTTGTAGCTTCAATGTGGTACTTAGAAAGAGAAATGGTACGATCAGGTGACACATCAATAATCTTCTACTTTCACCTGGCTACAGATGAGGCAATTGATTATGATCCATGTTCAAAACAATTTATGCAGTTAATATTAGCCCAAACTAGACTTTTCCACACATTTTTCACAGATACTTTTCATTATCATTTAAATAAATAGGGAGCAGTTAATTCTCAGCTAATATATTCCCATTCCTCCCAACTTCCTTATTCTATCATTTTAAGTGTGTGTGTATGGGGGGGCGAGGGGTTCAAACCATTTGTCAGAAATATAGTGCGAGTTGGGCACAGATATTGTTTGGCAATCTGCGAGTTGGGTGGAAAGACATTTTTCACTCGTTTCCATTTATGCAAATGACCACATGAATCATTTGAATCTGAACTTCAAATTGAATCAACTCCGCACTTGCAGCAACTTGTAGCAGCACAAATCCAAATTAAAGCCCGTCATTATAATTTATCCACGAATGCTAAGACGAAATTGAAAACGACCTGTGTTAGCAGTCTAGACCAATTTGCAGCAGTATGAGCATTTGATCAAGTTTGACGCCTTTTGTGTTAGCAGTGTTCACACAGTTCATAAATTATATTAGAACTACAGTATTTGGTGCGAACTTGAATCCTAGACAATGTTTTCCTTCCAAACCAAATCTGGGCCAAATCTTTTTGGAAGAGGATTTCACACGTTTTTCTTTTGTTGTATTCTCAGGTTAGAAGGGAGAAACTGATATACGATCCTCAAATATAGGTGACCTGGATCTCCGCGGCAAGCTCCTTTTCTGTGTAGAAAAATATACGCAACTACTCTACATTTAAAACCAGACCTATAGAAATAATGTCTTCAAATTGGCTGTTTAATAAAGCATATACCATTTAGTTTTTGTCATCTTTTTACCTCAACCCATATGAACAGTGTTCCATATAAATATCTTTAGGACTAGTCACAATTATTAAAACATATTTTAATGTCTGTTGTAGCGAACCCCTCCACCCCCCTTTTTACCGTTCTGTTAAAAAAGAAAACAGTGGCGTTGGATTGGATACAGGGTTAACATAGCACTGTTGTCCATCAGATGTTGTCAAAAGTTCTTTCTTGTTCCAGATTGTGGCACATAGTGGCATTATTGGCACATTGTTCAGAAATACAGTTCATTTTCAGCCCACAGCAGCTCCTTGAAATTCCAAATCAAATGTCAAATATGTCTCCATATTTTCCTCTTGGGAGACTGAAGTCCACAGTCTTGCTGCACACTTCCAGTGGATACAGTATATCTTATGTATAATCTAGAACTAAATGACTATACTGTACGTCCCTGGAAATGTGGAACGACTATGTTGTGGGTCTGCTCTGCTTGGAATCATCTCTAGAAAAATAAATTTCTTCACCAAGTGTCCAAAAGTTTGATCCCACTATTTTACAAAATAAGCCATCCTGTTTTCACTTGGTTGACTTTTCCGACGGGATCCTGTGGAGAACAAAATCCCTGTTACTGCTCATGAGTATTAAATTGAAAAAAAATAATAATAGCACTATTATTGTAGGTTGGTTGAATTGAATTGAAATCCAGCTCTTGTCTGAGATGAATGTTTGCGGCTGTGGTGATGCTGTTTCATATCTATCTGTGCAGCATGCTTAGGCCTAACAAATCGAACAGATTATTGCTATCGCTCTAAATTGGGTTTCTTGTGTCTTTAAGACAGATTGTGACCGAGACAAATGTGTGTCCAGACAATGGCCTGGCACTGTCCTCGCTCTACCTGCAGGCGTTTTCTTTCCCTTTTCATATCTGGGTCAATAGCAGACTTGGTGGCTCCCCGCGGGCTCCCAGCCACACTGTGGGGCCAGAGCATGTGTTTAACTTTCACGCTTTGAATTTCTATTTGAGCCCTTTCTATACACACACCGCCAGTGCATAAAAACATATCTGAAGTCAACTGAAAGTGTCCTTTCAAATCAATGTTTCCTTGGGAAGAAGAGCAACTTAAATGTACAATGTACAAATATAATGCATGAGTGTCAGAGAAGCTTGCGATATTAACAGTAGACATTTTTAATGCGTTAAAAAATACAGAGTTGCCTTATATTTGACAATATGATATTGTGATGGTTGGGATCAATTTGCAACACTGCATTGAAGCTAGATTAAAGCCTAATGGTGTGAGAAATAAACATATGCGGTGTTCTCCTCTATTCCTAAACTGGGCCAGCATCACCACAGGGATCTAAGTGGCTGTAGCTCGGCCGATGATTTGCACAGGAACAAAGTGGCCCAGTACCCACCAGAGCAGACATGGAGGAAGTCTGTTCCACTCACAGGAAGTGAACAGTGCCTTCAGCTGGTCAGCAGGAGATCTCAAACCATTTCTCTGATACAAAGGCCACGGGAATCAGTTGCCTTTCAGTCGGAGAGGGTCTGTTGAATAGAGGGGATGAAAGAAATGTTATGGGGGCCAGTATCTGTTTTTAAAGCGCATGTCCACTCACATAATTCACATTGAGTAAAATGACTTTGGATTTTGATAGGGCGGGCAGCAATATTACAATGAGCTCACATTGTTGATGTGACATGAAATGACTTTAGTGTTACCAATAGGGGTAGGTATGCTTTATTGTTTGCAAATCTGTAAGAGATTAAATTAAATCCATATTGCTATTTTTCCTTATTGAGTATGACAATAATTACAACACTGTGCGGGCATTTTAAACAAAAGTAAATGAATTGTTTTATGAAAGTCGTCAAATAAAAGCTGTTGCTCATAGCGTGCCTTAACGATACTGGCTTTATTCATGTGTTTGAACTCACAGGATAAACTCGGCACACTAGTTGGTACTAATGACTTGTTTCTCCTCTGATGACAGGTTATTGAAACAAATTGTTGCCAGATTTTAACAACAGTTTTAAAAAGCTCAACATAAAATCCTTTCCTGTCACATCCCATGTTTGGTCCAATATTGTCATAATTCCTAATGTACAATACAATATTTTTTTTTTGACATACTGTACCGGTATTTCCCAGTTTTCATACTTTGGACAGTGTCTGCTGAAAAGTTAGTTGGTGATGTGAATAACGCAAAATTATTTGCGTTGCTGTAAATTCTAGCTTCAAGACTAGAAAGGCTAAGTTTTCACCCTGCAGGGCGTCTTCTTCAAATGTCTCCAGTACTGTATGAAATCCCCCTTCTGTGACTAATCCCAAATGTTTGTCCTTATAAAATAGCTGTGCTTTTACAATTCTACAAACAACTAGGAAAATAACTATAGGCAGCTTTGACAGTTTTTCCACACATAATCCCCTCATTAGCACCAGACCAATAAGCTGCAGGGCACTGCTAGCCAAGTGTGAAGTCTCCCTCTCCTCCTTTAGCTCACTGCTCCGAAATTTGTTAGCCACTGCCTTTGTCCATTACAACATGGAACACCACCAAAACCCTAAACCAGAAGTCTTTACAATTGTGTAACAGTTAAGACACAGGTAATTGGGAAAGATGGTCGAAGTGGTCTGGGCGTTCAAAAGGTCATTGGTGCGATTTCCGGTATGGGCCCATCTGTAAGCATCCTTGAGCAAGACACTTTCCCCCAACCAGCACCTCAAAATGTAATTGTACTCATTTTTATTTCCCTTTGGATAAAAGCATCTAAGCATGCTTACAATTTGGTCATTTAGCAGACAGAACAACTTGTATTTTACAAGCAGGGATTGTGCAACACAATAGACCGCCTTTTTATGCAATGTCACAGGTTGTACCTTAAAGTGATTACAAAGCTAGTACTGTACTTATTGCAGGGCATAGCAATTTTCTTTGCCTATGCGACATGGAATCACAAAACTTATATCCATAACTTCAGCTTAATAAGAAATATGTTTCTAGAAAACTGAATAAAAAAATAAAATAAAAAAGGTACACCCCCAGCATCCACAGAACCCAAAATGTGTGGGCAGCAATGTCAGGCCAAAAGCTCTGCAGGGGGGGAGTAGAGAAGAGTGCCAGCACTAAGGTGTGGGAGGAACATGCTTTTTCAGATTGTAAAACCAAAATAATTTGTAATGCTAGTTTCAACCACAACAATGAACACAAAATTAGAAGTTTACCTTTAAACGGCAGCTCGCAGCAATTTCAATGTGAAAATTCACTTGGATCTTTGAAGATATGTATTGTGTAATGAAAATCCAATAATATGAGGTCTCTTTTAGTATAAGAAGCTGTACAATGAGATCAAGAGGTCATTGAGTTGATATCTTTATCTTTGGTACTGTAAGTGAACTTGGGTCGTTTGGATTTCTGTGGTATTGTGTCACAGTGTCAGATGATATGTGGGATATGGGATATATACACTCACCTAAAGGATTATTAGGAACACCATACTAATACTGTGTTTGACCCCCTTTCGCCTTCAGAACTGCC
>JAODLI010016768.1:0-23375 GCA_027575585.1 Percopsis omiscomaycus
AAATGTTGTTTTGAATTTATTACACCAGTGTGTAAAACTAAGTTTTAGTGTGTATGTTGTGACGGCTTGTGTGTCCCGTCTGAGGTCAAAGTTTGGTTTTTCAGTAAGAGTTAATGGTTTTGATATAGTGCTTCATTTTGACCTGAAAATAGGATGTTTGGTGAATTGGGTGAGACGTTATGGATTTGTGTTTACTGTTTTGAGAATACGAGGCATAGTTTCAAGAAATGTGTTTAAGCAAACGAGAAAAACTGTAATCTGTTCATTCGTACATAAATCCATTTATCAATCCATCCATTTGTCCATCGCCAACCTCTTAACAATGACTCTATCCATCCATCCATCCTGCCATTCATTCATCCATCCATCCAACTTCTAGCCATGTGTCCATCCATTATTAATCAACCTACCTGCTTGTTTGTCCATCCATCTATCAATCCATCCATTTGTCTGTCTATCCAGCCAACCGCTACTTAACCCATGGGTTCATCCATCCATCTATTCTTACGTCTTATGTTTTTCTGGCAGTTATTGTGTAAGGAAATCAATGCAAACTTTTTTAGGCACGGTTAAATATGAACCAGTGGAAATAAATGATTAAACGGATATATTTGACCACTATATCAAATTTCACAGTCCGTACTGCAAAATTTACAGAGTAGAGATTTCTACTCTGTAAATAATGACTTTATTTTCTTTACACTGTAAAGCTGTAATGTTTGGTGGGTTGAGTATTGGTGAGTATTCGTCAGGTATGAAGAAAATGTGTAACATCCTGTACTATTGTATTATTTTAATAACAAATGTGTACTGTATTTTCCACAGATTTCACTATTCTGAAATCTGTCGAAAATACTTATTTGTTATTAAAATCATATATTTAATGATTTACTGTATTTGATAAATTATTAGATTTCAGTTTTTTATATAGCTATGCTATTCCCCGGTTGTTAATATTCTTAAAAATAAACCCCTAAAGTAACACCTTCTGTTTAATAAAACAATGAAACAAAATATATGTATTAACCAAACACCTCCAAGAAATAAGAATATATAGAGAATATACAGTATAAAATGTATATATTATCAGTTTTAATGATCAACTAATTACCTGTGCATCCAGTGTGCATTTTATAGAGGTAAAGTAGAAGTAAGGTAAAGTTTGTAGTGCAGTTTCTGGTACCTGTTAAACAGATACCTCTCCATATTTTCATATGGTTTTGTTCTCAGAAATATGAAACAGACTATTCAGCCTGTAGACCTTTGGATACAGCAAACAATAGACAAAGTAGATACGCAGAAAAGTAAACAGTACATGTGCTCAGAGTATGTGTGTGTGTGTGTGTGTGTGTATGTGTGTGTGTGTGTGTGTGTGTGTGTGTGTATGTGTGTGTGTGTGTGTAAGAGAGTGAGTAAGATAGAGAGATACAGAGAGAGACAGAGAGTGAGATCACCAGTGCAAATGAATGGTCACTTGTTAATATTGTTGATGAGGAAGCAGTTCATTGGTAAATACGCTGTCTACAGTGTGCTAATATAGTATGCTCTATCAAGCAAACCCTTCAAGTGGAATTTGGGATTTTTTATCCACCATAACTTCCATTGTTTCTCGAAATCATACTTCCAATATGTCTCTGCTGGTAGTGTGTGTTCTCAAGTTACTACAGTTTGGAGAATCACTCAGGAGTTTTTGTTGTGTTTACTTTAATTCAATATATTTATGTTTTGGATGTATGTACCTGAAATATATAACAACCCACATAACTAACTGCAGAGATGGAGTTAATATTTTTAGACACATTAGAAGTATGTTTTTGGGAAATGTGCCTGTTAAGCATTAGGCGTTAAGTCATAGCAATACATTCAGTGTGAGTACATAAAGTTCACTGGTAAAGAAGCTACACAAGCAAATGCTTAAAAATGTTTAGCTCTGCTTGAAATCTCTATTGAGTATATAATCATTGCTTGTATATAAATGGTTTTTGTACTTCTGAAATGTATGACAGTTTTCAAATTGTGTATTTGTATGGCTAGTACAGTATGCATTATTTTAAAAAGCCTATATACATAGGACATGATTCAGCAATTTCAAATAATTCCATGATCCTTCCAATTCTAAATCGCAGGATGGTAAAAGGTTTACAGTAAATCCTCACTGAAGGTGATGTCTACCCATAACAAGACAAAAGGACCAATGGAAAAACAAGGTGTGGCAAAATAGCAGTCAAATGGCATACTCAGTGAACTGGGTGTGTATCAAAAGACTGGAAAACACAGTGTATTTTCTTATCAGAAAGTTACTGTGACTATAGAGTCAGCCCTATCAACAGATCGGAGTGTTACTAGGCAGACGGAGGTCCATTTAGCTGGAATAAAACTAGCATATAATTTATCGCAAAGTATTTCTGAAGGCCTAGATTGCTGGCAGAAATATGGAATATCCTTTAATATCTGTCCTGGCCCTGGCAATGCTATCTTTGACAACAGGTGAGGATGGATAACTCGCATCTTTGGCTAAACATTTTGATTTCATTTATAAGGTGATATGAACACGGCTGTTTCTAATCGGTGTGGATTCATTAAAAGTTTAAATCTAATATAATTTAGTTTAAATATACTTTATATGTGATTTTATTATATCATATGAATTATAATATAATAATAATAATAATAATGCTCATTATTATTATTATTGTCATTATTATTATCATTTATATTCTTTTATTATGTTAACTTATTCCAATATATCAAAAGACATTTCAATCAATCAATTTGGAGCTTGACTTTATACCTTAACTTGACATGCTATGTGTTCCTATCTTTCCAGATCCTATCTGTGGCCAGGCAATAGTGCCCAGTAAAAACCCTATCCCTGTAGGCAGCAATGTCACACTTCGTTTATTCAACCAAACTGAAATCTCTCTTGGAACCTGGTTGTTTGAGACAGATCTTATTGTGATTATGTATCCAGGAGGCTATAATATAAACAGAAATTGGTTAAACAGGGTTACCTTTAATTCTACTTCTGCAGAGTTGTCCATTATGTCACTATATCTCAATGACTCTGGACGATATACATTAAATGGAATAACCCCATCTCTCTCAGCTCAGATAACATTGTCTGTCCAAGGTAAGACAATCTCTATATATATAATATAAAATAAGGGCAAGGTTGGATATTTGGTCAATTCTGTCAGGACAAATCAAGATAAAAAATTATTACCACAATTCTATTTTACACAAATTATATAGTTTACATGTATGTATCACTTCGAGACACCTGAGTGAGTTACTTTTGTTTGCTTTCTAGGCTAAGTTAAGTTTTAAGTTAAGGTTGGCTTACCATGTTCAAAACTTTGTGTTGTGATTTTAATGGCAAAATGTACTTAATCTTTCTAATCTATCTACATGGCAAACAACATTTCTGAGTGTCCCAGGGTCATTGAACACTTACTGAGCAACTACACACAAAATGGTCTACGACCATGCAACGACATGGTCGTTTGACTGGAGCAGTCACACAACCAACTTGATAAACGTTTGTTTCTTACCCACAGAGCCCATCTCGAATGTCACTCTGTGGGCCAACGCCACCAACCTGGTGGAATTCAACGACACAGCCCTTTTCACCTGCTCTGTTGCTAAGGGCACCTCCTTGTCTTACATGTGGCTTAATGGCAGCTCTGTGGTCACACCTGGTGGGAGAGTTCAGCTTGACAATGGAAACTCTTATCTCACCATAGTCAGCGTGAGCCGTTATGATGTGGGACCGTTCAGGTGCAACGTGTACAATGGCATCAGTAATGAAACAAGCCAGGCTATACAACTAAACATAAGCTGTGAGTTTTGATTGAAATTATTAGTTATGATTACTGTAAATATATATGTGACATACATTTGTTTTGTGGACAGTTCTGACCCTTTATCTTTACAGCAACTGTCAGAAATGGAACTACGCAGAATGCTTTTGCATAGCTCCACCGCGTCTCCGCGTACTGTAAAGATTAAGCAGATCGGAGTAATGGAAAAAATACAATTTGAGATGATATTTCATCAGCATGTGAAATAACTACTAACAACAGCATACCAAAAAAAATGAAGCCATTGATTTGTGTGCCTCATTAATTCCTGAAAAAGAATAAAAACTACGTAGGGAACAGAAACTAAAAGATAATTGTCTCTGGTTCCTCCAATGGAAAACTCAATAAGTATTGAGTTCCAAGAACACATTCCTGGAGTGGAGAAGGGACTATTGACAAAGTTTCCCTTTGTTTCTTTTAAGATGGTCCTAGTGATCCAAACATCACAGTCGATCCCGTGATGAATGTCTACAAAACAGGGTCTAACATCACACTATGGTGCTCAGCTGTGTCCAAACCCCAAACTAACATCCAGTGGTTCTTTGATTGGATGAACCTTAACCAGCTTGGCTCACAACTTCAACTGACAAATGTCACAGAAAACCAGACGGGGAGTTACAAATGTGTGCTTTACAACATGGTCACAAACAGGTTCATCAGTGCGAGTAAAATGATACGTGTTGTGGGTAAGTTCTTTTTTTATTTTTTATTTATTTATTTATTTATTAACAGTGAAATATTCAATTTTCAATTTTCAATTTTCTAGCAGGACAAATATAGAGTACTACCAAAGTGACAATGTTTATACTTTTCTTTAAACTAGTATACAAATATACTAAATGCAACTCATAGGAAAATAGGCTATAACTTCATTCATTTTATTCCATAGACCCTATATCCAAAGTTGAGGTTCTTAGTAAACAACCAGCAATTCTGAATGAAACATTCACTCTGAAATGTGAAGTCACTGGTCCATTAGAGTGCATTTACTGGTGGAGGAATGGTCAAAAAATCTCCCCCGATAACAATAAATCCTTCAGTATGGACAACAGGACCATGACTATCAACCCAGTCCAGCATACAGATGGCGGGTACTATCAATGTCAGGCTTTTAATGCTGTGAGCAACATGACAAGCAATCCGTTTCAAGTCATTGTTAACTGTAAGTATCCAAAATTAATCTAATTAGCTATAATATAAACCTATACATATACTAATAGCAACACTATACTGTTTCCCATTAAAAGATGGACCAGACTCACCCATGATCATGGGACCGTCCAACGCCCTAACAGGACAAAATGTAATCTTCAGCTGTTCAGCCTCCTCTCAGCCTGCCAGCAGCTATAGCTGGTTCTTCAATGGTTCAACGGTCTCAAATAACGCAGTGTATATCATTGGCCCCCTGACCTTACAAATGAGCGGCAAATACATCTGCACGGCCTATAACAACGTCACTGGACAAAACACCTCTACACACAGATGGCTTCATGTGTTTGGTAACTCATTGTTCCCACTATTACCTTACTTTTTGAAATGCTAATAATTGAAAATATGCACTGACACCAGTCGGTGCATATATATCCACCAGTCCTACTGTTATTTCCAGACAGTTATCGCTAGGTCTTCTCATTTTTAAGGAAAGTACACATTTAGTCAAGTAAAGACTTAATTTCCCATCAGCCCTTTTGTCTTGTTATAAAGAGCTATCTCTGCTCTGGTGATAAGTGTATTTGTAATTATCAAAACCAGGGGCAAGCATTTGGAATCATTATAATGGCCATTATAATGGCCAACTTTCTAGTTATTTGAAATAGGTTTTGCTAACATTCACTTTTTTAATCACTCCACAGCTGCAGTGACCATGGCCTCAGTAACTACTGTTGGACCACCTTTAGTTAACCAAAATTTCAGTCTGACTTGCCAGACAAATGGAAGTGTTGAATCTATCTACTGGATGAAGAATAGCTGGCCCCTGCAGCCTACAGATAGAACAACATTATCTATGTGGAACACCACTCTCAACTTTAACCCCGTCCTGGTCTCTGACAACGGGGACTACCAGTGCCATGCTTCTAACCCAGTCAGTAACATGACCAGTTACAGCTTCCCACTGCAGGTTACCTGTGAGTACTGAACATGGACATGCAATATTCTATTTACCCTTAGCCCTACCTTGTTACCTTGTTTACCAGTTTGAAACACTTTCCACCTCACTTAATCAAATATAATATAATTTTATATACATAGCTATTTTCATACCATACATTTACGAGTCAAACTAAAAGGAATTTTACAGGAACAACAGAAAGTTGGAGGTGGAGTAGTAGCAGCATTATTTTCAATCATGTAAAATTATAAAACACATTATCTTGTTGTCTTGCTTTTCAATGTATATGTATATAAATATATATATGGGTTAAATACTAATTTTGACGAAAATAAATAATAACCTTCAATAATCTAAACATATGTTTTTTTTATAAACCCAATATCAGCTTCAAATAAATTATAATTTTATAAAAGTATAAAATACATTCTAAAAGTATTCAATTTTATTATTATGCAATGTTAGAAAACTACTCAGGTATATTATTGACACGATTAACTGTTTTACTAAAAAAAATGTATATGTATTTAGATGGACCGGATAACGTAAGTATAACTGGACCAGCGGTAGTAAGGGCAGGAGACAATGCCACCTTCAACTGTGCAGCAACTTCATATCCTCCTAGCCAATTCATGTGGTTTTTCAATGGTTCCTTGATCGCCAATACTTCAGTGTATATGAGTAGACCTCTTACGGCGAACATGTCTGGCATGTACACCTGTACAGCCTACAACATTATCTCTGGAAGAAACAGCTCTGCAAACCAGATGGTTAAAGTAGTTGGTGAGTACTTTATTAATTAATGAATTAGTTAATTATTACTTAATCATTTCATACTGACATATTCACCATTTTATTTTTGTTTTTTCACAGACTCTATAAGTTCTGTACAAATACAAATATCTTCTGAACCCGTCATAGAAGGTCTGTCATACAATCTGAGCTGTAATGTGACCGGACCTGTTGACTATATTTATTGGATGAAGAATGGAGTGCCATTGTATGCAAACAGTACAATTCTCTTTTCTTTGGACAACAAAACCGTCACCTTCAGTCCTATTACATACTATGATAGAGGATTCTATCACTGTCAAGCTGTCAATGTTGTGAGCAATATGACCAGCCAACAATTTCCTCTCCATGTGAACTGTAAGTATTTCACTGGTCTGATTTGCCCTGCATTCTTTTAATTTTATAATATTATAGATTAACACCAGATGGACAGGACTTGAGCCCGTAATGGCCAGCTTTAGGAGCTGGTGTTTGTTGCCACAGCACCAGACCACCATTCTAAAGCAGTAAACCACTAAATACAGTGAAATTACATGTTTTAAGAACTACATTTGGTCTATATATTTATATTACAGTATCATATGGACATAATTCACCATAATCGCTGGTTACTGTATGTTCTGGACATAAGTACATTGTGTCTTTTTGTGTTAGGTAGACACTGTACCTTTAAGAAAAAGGGCTTTCTGGGTAACGTGAGCTCCACGTTTATATTTGTCATGCCCAGCACCATGTTTCTTTAGCTGATGTGCTTAAATAAGTGATGTGAGAAAATGTCTGTATCTACTTTCCTACAATTCCCACAGTATATTATATATTTATATTACATTATTCATATTATCAATAGTAGGCTATTGCATTGAGTAATGACAAGTTAAAAAAAATTACAGTGACTAAACACTAAAAACACATTTCTAAATTGAAAATGGTTGTATGGTCTTTAAAATGCCATAATAGGCCACAAACCATTAAATGAAAATGATATAACACCGCAGTTTGAGAAACACTCTTAGCAATGTGTGCTCAGAATATTTTCTGTGATTACAGTTGGCCCAAACATCCTGAACATTACTGGACCATCCATTGCTGAGACGGGACAAATAGCAGTCTTCAGGTGTTATGCCCACTCAATGCCTCCCAGCAACTACTACTGGCACTTCAATGGTTCCATCGTAGGAAATACTTCACTTTATGAAACCAAACCTCTGACCTTAAACATGAGTGGAAACTATACCTGTTTTGCGTATAATAATGTGACCAACAAAACCATCAGAGGCTCCACATCCCTCCAGGTCATTGGTAAGACTCTTGTCTCTGTTTAAGCTACAATCTGTTTATGTAATTTTGGTGACACCTATGGTAAGTAATGGCCAGTGATCACAATGAAACAGAACAACGTACAGCACTATACAATTAGGTCATTTAGCAGATGCTTTTATCCAAAGCGACTTACAATTACATGGTGCTATTACATGGAGCAGATAGGGGTTAGGCATCTTGCTCAAGGATGCATACAGGTAGGCCACTTCCGGGGATAAAACCCACAACCTTCCGGCTGAGAGTCCAACACCTAGACCACCAGACTATCCTGCCCCCTACAATACAGCCAATAGTTGGGTTAATCATGCTCATCATGCCTAGATTCATCAGTACTAGAAGAACCACATACTGCTGTCCTAATACCTCCTCTGGAATGTTGTACCTAGACAGCATTTTATAAATACAATTAGCACTGCCAATCAAAGGCCTTATCAGAATCAGGAGAATGCTGATATATTATTGGATTACCTCAGTAATAATAATAATAATACACTTTTCAAAACCAAAGGTTACAAAGTGCTTTACAAAAATAAGAGCAATAAAAAAACAGTGATAAAATATATTTAAATATAAAAACAGTCTTAGTAACAAAATATGCTTACTGTTACTGTACTTTATCCATTCAGATGCTATAACAGTGATGGTCAAACAGAACACAATTCCCATCAATTCCACCAACCTAACTCTCACCTGTGAGGTTACTGGGCCCTACAGCTTCATTCACTGGATGAAGGATAACATGATACTTGGCATGAACAGTTCCACAAATATGTCTTACCAACTTGGAAACAACACTTTGAATTTTAGTCCAGTGACAGTGGACGATGATGGAACCTATGTGTGTGTCGCTACAAATAATGTTGGGCCAAAATTTAGCCCTGAATACCAGCTGATGGTGAACTGTGAGTGTTGCACACAATTCTGTGGTTGACCAGTCTGTCTTTCATTGTACATTTTAGTCTATTTAGACTATAAACTAATGTATACCTATTTTTACAGATGGTCCTGTATCAGTAAATATCAATTCAGTGGTATTAGGCTCAGCCTATGTCACTTGGAAGTGTTCTGCTGACTCTTTGCCCACTAGCAACTATCAGTGGGTCTACAGCTACAAACCATATGTAGTTTCAGATAACTCTTATCTGACGATAATGATCTCGGAAAATAATGTGGGGAACTACACATGCGTGGCCAGAAACCCTGTGACAAACATTACAATGTCCATGACTAAAGAATTTACCACCAGTAAGTGAAATGCCTTGTTTCAATTACAATTAGGTCATTTAGCAGATGCTTTTATCCAAAGCGACTTACAATTACATGGTGCTAGTACAAGGAGCAGATAGGGGTTAGGCATTTTGCTCAAGGATGCTTACAGGTAGGCCAACTCTGGGGCTAACCTTCTGGCTGGGAATCCAACACCTAGACCAGTAGATGATCCTGTCCCCCCTGTTTCCATATGTTAATTAAAGGACTGGAAAGGCCTTCTCAAAACAGACCTGTTCTGAGCACGGGGCATTTACAGACCCCACCTCCTATGGCAGTTTTGTAAATGTTTTTACTGACATCCAAACATTTCCAGCATAGCTCCACCAAACTTCAAGCCAGTAGAGAGAATCAAAATAGCATTCAATTTAATACAAATGTTAGAGGATAACAATTTGATTTCAATGTTGACTTCTTTTTACGTCACATTAAATAGGCCTATGTACATTTCTTTCAACTTATTTTGTACTCTACTTTCTGCCTCTCCTTTGCAGGTCATGCCGCACTCCTGCCCCTCCAGTCCCAAGCTTGTTTAATATTGATGGCATTGGTCACCCTGTTTTTCTCGGGGCGCCAGTGAGGCCCCCAAAAGTACAATACGTAAACAGCTGTATCTGGCAGTAAGCAGGGCAACACTATATACTTTTCACTATTGCACTGTCAAAGTCTCTTTTTGTTCATGTGGTCTATACATGTTATTCATATTGTTAATGCCCTGGAATCTATAGCACTTGACAGTTCTGGTAATCATTGAGATGATTTATTTGTTGTAGTCGGAACAGCAGTTGTTTCTTTGCATGCTAATCTTAAATATGTGCTCCTTGTGCTGTCATTTAATTTTTAATTCTGTTTAAAAAAAATGAAATGAAATATTGAGACTTTAATGATAACACTTTATTGGTACACGCATGTGCCTCAACATCATTTTTCCACCCAGCTCACTGTTTATGTTTAAAATAAAAAATAAAATAAAATGTGCCTGAATGTGCATGAAGCTCTAAGGGCAGGGGTACAAAACAATGTGAGCCCTGGACCTCTGTAAGCGCAGGATAAGCAAGGAGTGCAAGCCCCCCCCCCAGCACTTAGTATAGGAGGGTGTAGGAGGGGTGAGAGCTTAGTTCCAAACCAAAACCTCGCTTTAAAAACTGGGGCAATTATGGACAACAAATTGAGGAGTGTACCTTTAAGGTTTAACCTAATTGAGCCAAAGATGAATATATATAGTATATATACTGTATAGACATATGCAAAACCATTTAACCAATTAACCAATAAATAAAATCAATCACAAATGTCTAGAGGGTGTGATTACTTCTCAAGTCGTTTGTGAAATACAAATGCATTGCAATTCTACTAATATTTGTACAAATACGAAACACAGTGTAGTGTATTTACACTATTATGTCTAAAGCAGAAGCATCTTTAATCCAATAAATTGAAATAATTAACAGCATTATAAGCTAAATATAAATTGTGCAGTCTATCGCTGTTTAGATTGCCTTGCTTTCATACAATGTTATTTTTGTATAATACGGCAAATATGTATGCATAGGGCATAAGGAGCAATTTACAGTGCAAACCAGAGCTTACATTTGCTTTAATCAATCAACTATACTATAAATGTGGTTATTTCTTAGAGGCACTCCTTGATTTGTGTCTGGACGTGTCGATTTGTTTGTAACCAGCATTGCAATTATTGTGACACTGAAAAAAAGTATAGTTTTGGTTTGAAATTCTTGCTGCTATTTACAGTAGTTACTTTTCTGTAATCATGCATGTGGAACCTTGTATCTGAGATTTCAGAGAAGATCACTTAATTTATCTTATCCAGAGTGCTAGTCTGAGACCATCCAAATCTCACAAATTGACAAAAAACTATGGAGCTTGCAAGATCAAGATGGTCTCACCACCAACACACTACTGTACCAGTAATGAAAACTGGAGCATATCTGGAAATCTCAGTACAGTGTTGTGTAACATATTTGATGATACTAACAAATACTTGCCATAATTATCTTGGTTTTATGTTTAATGTATTCCGACATTACAGAATTAGCCAGCCCTAAAGAACAATTCAAGATCAGTAACACAATCCATGCACAGCAGCTTTGTAATAGCCTAGTCAAATACACACACTGTCATGGCAACAAGAACCTTTCATAATACATTCTGTACTTTAAAAAAAAGGGCTATAAATGAACAATGGCCTTCAGATGATAAAGTAATTTCCCCAGTATTGTGTTTAGACAAACAAAATATGTATACAAAAAAAGCCTTATTTGAATTATTGAAATGGCAGAAAATGTATTGGGACTGAGCCAAAAAAAAACAAACATTGGTCAAATAAATGTTCTTAATAATTCTCATATTATTTACCAGACATATCCCGGCATATAGTGCAGCACATTTGAATTGCAATTGCAGTTTAAACACACAAATGAAGAGTTTATGGTCCCATTATCGATATACAGTGGTCACCAACGCAGGCTATTAAGATATCTACGCAATATTTATTACAGCGCTAACTTTCACCCATCATTATAATACACTCAACCAATCAATAATACACTATACTGCTCTGCAGAATCAAGACAGGGGGCCACTGCAGTAGTGTTATCTTTATCAGTCTGCGATTTGTTGTTCTTCAGTTCTCAGCTGGCTTCTCTAGCATGGACTTCAGATGGGCGTGTAGGGGTTGGCATACAGCCTGGTAGGCCTGAGGGGTCAAGTGGAGGTAGTCATACATATCCTGGTAGGAGATGCTACCATCAGAGTGCACAAAGCCAGGGTCCACGTCAAGGAAGGAGGCGTGAGGGACAGAGGACACAGCTTCCTTGACGAGCTGGTTAACCTGGGCATTTCGCTCCCGCAGAGGGTTGGGCAGCCTACCTCTGGGTAGTACCCCCTGAAACACAGACAGCAACGTGTACTGTTAATGTTATTAACTATTCTAACACTCTACACACATCCTTTAATTTGTATTATTGTTTATTACATTGCTAGTATCAAACCTCAAAATGAAACACATGAGTCTTTTTCCTCCCTAATTTACACGAATGCTTTGTTCAATCAAGTAGTTTCTCTCAACTGAGGGGTTTAGTAGCGACTGGAGAGAAAAGGCTAATGTAGTATAATGCATGTAAACACTACATATGTAAATACCCTGTCCCAAATTGAAAGTTATAAAATACTACACACTAGCACTTTAAAGATACACTCCTTGGTCCCATTATAGTGCCTTTAGAACTCTGCACCAGCTAAATGTAAACAAACAAACAAAAACCAAACTGCATGAGTGTGGGATGACCATTCAGGTGCAGGAGAGGATTGGGCTCTCACTGGTTAACTAGTGAACTAGTGTGGCTGTTTAGGTTATAAACTCAGAGAGGTATGCCCCTCACACACTTCATAAGATAAAGTTACCTTTGGTGGAAATGTAGGGTTCTGGAGTCATGTGATCGAGGACTGTACTTAATATATATAGCAATTTAAAAAGCCACCCCACATAGAAAAAATAATGGTTCGGAATAACCTACGAGAACAAGGGTGTGGGCAAGTGGCAGCTTATTCTTGATGACTTGGACAATAGCCATGATTCCTCCACAGATCTGCTCTGAAGTGTGACCATTGTTATGGGTGCCTACCCATAGCACTACCACCTAAACAAAATAGAGAGGATTACAAAGTAAGCCAAACTCGCTACATACATTTTTAATTGTATAGAAAATAAATAATATTAATATTAATATTTGACACAGGGATACCTTCGGGCTGATGTTATCCAGCTCTCCATTGCTCAGTCTCCATAGTACATGTTGAGTGGCATCGCCGCCTTGCCCAAAGTTAAGGGCATGTAGCGGAGAGAACAGTTCTCTCCATACCTGAAGATACAGAACAAAAGATACAAACAACTTAAACATAAGTTGTTAGTGATAGAGAATATGCAGTTACATATTCCACAGAATATGTCCAGACAAAACGCAAAACGTAATGTTACCCCAAACTGATGCATAAGCTGAATGAGGGAGTCTCCAACAAATAGGACATCAGGCTCCTTGTCTTTGCTGTCAGACACAAAGCGGTTGTGCTAGAGTAAAGAGGGAAAAAAAATCTATATCTGTACAGAGACATGCAATATTATTCACTTGATTTTTATGTTGTTGCTGCTAGGGTGACTTTTTGAAGTATTAATTATCATACATGGGCATCAAATAGTGTCACCACACAGTAAATAACACACCAAAGACATCCACCGTCCATCTCCATCGATGTCCTCGCAGGGAGTGGGTGTGGCGGCTGGGTTTGACGCTCCTGCACTCATCACTTGGTTATCTGGGAAAATAGGGAGCTGAACGATTTGCTTAAACAGAAATACAAATTAACAAGTAATCAAATTAGGTTTTATTGGTTCGGGTTCTAGTCTGGCAGGATGGCTGGCCACTCGAAATAAAAAAACAGCGATGAGGAGGCTGTCACCCACAACTAGCACAGCTATCACACAATTTGATTATATGATAACCTACGATGCAAATAAAAATGTCAACACTCCATATATTGGCTAAATTACTAGCTTGTACTGCTGAATATGCCAGTATTAAAACAAACAAAAAAATACCTTAATTTCTACAAAATTCCAATTCAGTTCCTGGAAGTACGGTACAAATTTCGACCCCACCATCAGCCCCCAAAGGGGAGCGAATATCTCTCTTTATCCATGTCAGATTTTACCAACGATATGCTAATAGTTTCACCTTTTGTTATTTAATCTGCTATTATGGTATCCTTCATATGTATTGAATGTTACGTAGATGTGCAACCAAACGTAGAAAATTTGTAAAGAAAACAATAATTTCACCTCTATGGCGACGCGAGTGGAATAACCCAATGTTGTGTTCATGAGCGTTAGAGCTGCGGCAAGATACCCATCTGCATGTTGCCGAGCAACATGACATTAACATGCAAGAAAAGACGATATGAAATTTAGGTAAGGTGTGTGGTTAATTAATAATAGTAAATCATGCACATAAATATTAAGCATACTTATTTTTTCGGTTTTAAACAATGAGTTTGAGTTAATAGCTTTCTTGAGAAATTCGTCCACGTGTGCTAAATGTTTAAGTGCACCTGTTTCCTAACGTAAAATATTAAAAATAACCGTTAGCTAATGCAACATTTCCTACCTAACGTTAATCAGAAAAAGATTTTATAAGGAGGTGGTACTATGTTATTATGTTAGCATCATCCACATTACGGATACAATGTATTCATTTATTTTGCAGGCATCTAGGTTAGTATGAGCCATCCGTCTTGCACAGCATTATCAGACGAAATGTCTTTCATTTCCAACAAGAACCCAAAGACTTCTAGCCCTGTCAACTGGTCCACCAAAACCTGCGTGTGCTTACTTCATAAGTTGGATGGACACCAACACATTGATAACCATAAAATTAAACGATTGAAAACCCGCAAGGAAAGAAGCCAAGTGAGAGGCAGTGGTGAGGAAATGTCAAAGAGGAAATCCCATCGCCACCAGCACTACTTTAAGCATTACCAAAACAGTACGGACAAGGCACATTACCACAGCTGTTGCCAAAAGTGTTCACATTGTTCTCCAAGTAGAGATGCACAATTTTCACGCATCATTACCTCTGCTAACGAGCCTAGCGTTATTACAGACAGCCGTTTGATTGGGCACCAGGGCCTATTCAACCATGAGGTAAAGTCTATTGACATTGAACGTTTGCTGACCGAGCAAAGGAAATTGAAAAACCTCAAGAGGTCACCAGAGAAGAAAACAGCTGTTCAACGTCCTCAGCCACATTCCTACCTTCTGTCATCTTGTTCCAGTAATGATGCAAATGTTGCAAATCCCAATGAAAATAATGCAAATGTCGGTCATACAAAGATAAAGCAAGATTTTCAGAAAGACATCCTAGCTTCTCAGTCAGATAGCCAACGATCAGATACAACGCCATGTCAAAGGCAGTCAAACCACCAGGATGTTTTATCTGAAGGTGGAATCTTGTCACCTACAATCATACCACCTGATGTATCAGCAAAGAGCAAGAAAGCCAAGAAAACAAAGGACAAAGGAGACCCACAGATGGCTTCAAGTGGAGAGCAACACAATTTGACACCACAGAAAAAGATCACAAAAGACCAGTTTAATTCACATATTATGGAGCACACCCCTAGGAACCAGGGGTCATCACATAACCGGACACATTCTTGTCCTCCCAGCCTAAACCTTCCTCAGGTATCTAACTCCCCTGGTGCTGGAACGGGAGACAGATTTGAAAGCCAGCAGCAAAGAAGTGCTCTGAATACCTGTGTTCCTTCCTCTGTAAGTGCAGTGGCACTACGTTTGTGCCATTCTCTGAAGCTCCCATCTCTAAACACAAGGCTCTTGGTCTCAGAAAGCAGAGGAGTCCTGTTACAAGCTCTGCAGGACATACATGGACCCCAGCTCCAGGAGAACCTTCTCAGTGTGCAGAGACAGCTCAGCTTTGGTGCCAGCCCCATCCAAGGTCAAGATATGGGACCACCCGACACAGACAGGGACCATTCTAAAGGTAAGCACTGTTGTGTAGTGCTTGTCATATTCACTTGAAATTTTATTTTTTTTAATTGGTAAAAGTTAACATTTTGAATTCTAATACAGTTAACTAAACTGTTAAACCCATTTTAAATACTGTTATCAAACAAATGTACACTCAAGGCTTTTAGAGGCTGGCTCTGGACATTTTCAAATGACAATTGAAAACATACAGGTAAACATATTTACCTACGCAGCACTTTTTATAGTTATTGTTACCATTATTATTTTATTTTGTTAATCATGTTTTTGTTTTCACTGTCTCTTTTATGCTTGTGTTTTAAGTTCTGTAAAATTAAGGATATAAAACACTTCAGCGGCATTCCATGTATGCAAGGTGCTATTATTATTATTAGTAGAAGTAGTAGTAGTAGTAGTATCATCGTCATCCACTTGAATTTCCTTGTTTCTAGAGGTAACATTGCTCACATTACAGTTTCATTCTATTCACCTTGTTTGCTATTTTAGATGGGTTCAGTGCTGCGTTTCAAATGAACGGTATGGACCAGTCATGTTTTCACACCCAGGAAACGGCATCCCTGAAAAGAAGGAAGCCTCGTTTCAGCCGGCTGGCCCCACCACAGCCTCAACACAGCCTGGAGCAGGTTAGAGCTCAGGTCTAACACTGCTATTAACTTTTTATTTAAAGGTGGGATGGGATGGACATTTGGGGTTGTGGAGGCACTGTAATGCGATTAAAGAGTGTACCATTAAAGGCAGGCAGAGATTTGAACCAACTCATCAGATCATTTCCAATTTCAATCTAAATTTTAATGTAAATTTCAATCTCAGTTTTCAATGTCATTTCAATGTTGTAGGCGGTATACTGGAGGCCAAACCCCACTGTCGAGGAAGTTGGGGATATCTTGGATGACTTACTGAAACCAAGTTCCCCTACAACCTTCTGCTTGGATATTGATCCCTCTGGAGCTGCGTCGCCCAATCACGTGTTCGCTCCCCAGCTCAACTCACATTGGGGAGCTGAAGCCTCCCTACCTCAGCCATGGAAGAATGGATTGAACTGGGATCGCCCGAGAGATTCTGATTGTTTTGAAGACAACTCACAGAGGCCGAATGAATCTGGTCCTCGGTCTTGGGAGAGCAGAAGGCATCCCTTCCTGAATTACGTACGAGGACAGACAGATGGGTGTCCAGCTAGCACAAGCCTTTTCTTCCAGGAACAAGATCCATTCCATCAATTAAGCCACCATCCAACGACCTCTTACCCCAGGTCCCACCATACTGATATGATTTATTATCCTCCATCATACATGTTGGAAAAAGATAGTTCTGTCCCTCCTTCCTCCCCTAGCCCTGAATTCTGGTCCTTCCCCCCAATGAGACTTTATTAATATATGACAAGGTATTGCTTTGGAACATTGGGTCTAATGCTTTGGCAGAATCACCCACACATGTTATTCACACTCATTGAAATTTTGCTTTACTGTTGCTGTGAACACCCAGGTTATACAAAAATACTGAATGTGACTTTTCTCGAGTTACCATTATTTTGTACATTACATTCAATTCAGAACTAAGGAAGCACAATTATGTATTGTTTGTATTATTACAGCACATTTATAGCATATCTCTTCACTAACATGTTTATTCACAATGTTCTATAATGAGACCAGAAAACCAGGAAACTTGTATGGTTGGAGCATTTAATTTTATTAAACATCAAATATATTTTGTTATTTTGCATTCTAAGGGTATACAAGCTAAAGTGTAAAAACAAAAGGTAGGACATTACATTGAAATTTGATAAAACATTCAGTTTTAGTTTATTAAAAAAGGATGCATAAAACTACCCAGAAATATTATGCACAATACTGTATTGTTTTTTATTTAGATTTGACAAATTTGGCACAGTTGCTTTAAATAAAAGTCTGGTCCTTTTAAGGTAATATTTAATACTTTTCATCAGAGGTTGTGTTAACATTACATTCTGCTTTCTTTTCCTCTGTTATCACACAACCTATATTATTGTCAGTTTCTTCTTCATTTAGTTGGTTTCCCCTCCTTAGCGCCCTCCTCAGCTTAGTCCAGAACAGGTCCTGGGCCTGAGCTGGGTCAGGGCAGTCTGAACCAGGCCATTGCAGATAAGTCTTCTTTAACATGACCTTCCTCATGCGGTGGTAGGACGATAGCTGCCTCTCAGGAATAGACTCCAGAAACACAAGCAGGAGAACATCACGGTGCTCGTCGAAGAGTCTGTAGCTGGCCAACTGGATCTCTAGAGAACACCACTCACTTCGCAGAAAATTCTGGCTTACAATGCAAATGGTTTTGCGGCTCCCATACACAGCTGAAACAATGTTGTCTACTATATAACGTCCAGGTTCAAAGTCTCTGTGATGCAGGCAAAGTTTAAAGGAAGATCCATTTCCTTCTAGGTTTGGCAGCAATTGGTTTAGGACCCAGGGCTCATCATAAGAGTTATAAGAAATAAATGCATCATATTTGCAATTTTCGTCCTCCTCCTTAAGTCTGCGCCACTGTTCACCAAACCAGGCACAGAAAACATAATAGCTGTACTTTATTTTCCAGTACAGTTTGACATAAAGTAAAGGAAAAACAGTGAATAAGAAGGTCACAGCAGCTGTTGTGAAAAAGAGGTACTTCCCAAGGTCTATGTAGCAAACTTTGGTGTCAAAATTGTAGAAATGGTTATTGGTATCACCTGGACATGGCAGGTTATAGAGATAAACTACCTGAACCTTCTCGTTTGTCTGTGTCCAGTTCTGCAGATGGGAATTTTGGCAGGTGCAGCTTAGGGGAATATTTCGTATGTCAAGATAACGGAGCTTGATGAGAGCATCTAATGCGTCCACATGAATGTTTTGCATCACATTATGGTTAAGCTGCAAGGTGTTTAAGTTTGTAAGATTCCCAAAAACTTCCTTTGAGAAATCCTGAATGCCCATATTTTCAACAATCAATTTAGTTAAATTCCTCAGATTTTTGAAGACTCCTGGCTCCAGTTGCACCACGCCAACACAGGAGTTATCCAATGTGAGGAAACGTAAGTCTGTTAGATCATCAAAGGCATCAGGTGCAAATCCACTGATATAATTGTCTGAAAGGTACAACGATTGCAACGAGTGAAGGCCACGGAAGAATGCAGAAGGCAAAGTTGTGATTCCATGTGGCCTCTGTCTGTCCAGTTTTAGATCCCTGAGCTTGCTTAGATTTGAAAATGGTGAATGTGTAATGTGAGAGAGATAACGAATCTGGTTTCCTTGTAGATCAAACACCTGAAGGGTATTTTGAAACACAACATGCAGGGCATTATTAATCTCTTTAAGTTGGTTTCCATCTAAATAGAGATTAGATAGACTTTTCAGTCCATCAAGGCCAGCTGAATCAAAGTGAGTTATCTTATTACCACCAAGGTCCAAGGTAGTTAAATTACTCAGACTTCGGAATGTTCCATTGAAAATAACAGAAATACGGTTGTTTCTCAGGTTCAGTGTTATTAGGCTTTCCAGATCTTGAAAGCTGTTATTAAACAAATCGGTTAAGAGATTATTGTCCAAACGGAGTGTTTTAAGATGTTTTAAACCTTTGAGAGCCTCACGATCAAGATAAGCAATTCTGTTTATATTCAGTTTCAGCATTATGATATTTGGTGTGTGATAAAAAGCAAATGAATTGACTGAAAGGATTTGATTGTAACGCACACTGAGCTCTTTCATACTGTGAAAAGCAATTTTTTGTCTTTTACAGGAATGGAGGGAGGAGATGTGGTTATGTTCTGCACTGACACTTTCTATGTGTTTCTGTCCTTCTAGAAAGTTAAGACAATTTATGTTTTTCAACTGGTTCCGGGAGATGTCAACGACTCCTGTGATCTGAGGACAACTCGAAAAATTCAATTCTCTTAAATCTGTAATTTCATTACTGACCAAGATTAATTTTTTAAGCAATATCGTTTTTTTATTTAATAACTCACACAGGTACTTAAATAGACTGGCACTATTAAGACCCATGCCAGAAAAGTCTACATGACTAGCATTAACATTGCTTACATTGAAAAGCTCAGTTATCTTGACATTGGTTGATCGCAAGCGTAAATAGTTTACACGCCTTAAATCCACTCCTTTGAAAGACATTGAAGGAAGGTTAGGATTGTACGACAAGTCAAGAATTTGGATCTTCCTCAAAAATGAATGCTCACAATCTAATGTGGACAAGTTATTTTGACATAGATATAATTTAGTAAGAGATTGAGGTAGTTTGGTGTTGGAATGACTGAGGGATGTTAGATTATTAAAGCAAAGATCTAGTATCTTTAGGTTATATAGGTGTGATACAGATTCAGCCACTCCAGAGAAATTAGCCAAAAAGTTTTGCCGTATTTGTAATGTATTCAGATTGAATAAATTGGAGAAAATTCCAACAGGGAGTTGCTTTATTTTGTTGTATACCAATGAGAGAAAGGTGAGGTTATGAAGGTCCTTGAAGATAAAAGGGTGTAGTTCTGATATTTTGTTATAAGATAAGTTTAGACTTTTAAGTTGATGTAGGCTTTGAAAAGCCATTTCATCAATAATCATCAAGTTGTTGTGATCCAATTTAAGGTCTTCCAGATTTGGAAGGTGAGCAAAACTCATTTTGGGTATGTGCCACACATGGGTCATGACAATAGTGAGGCTTACAGTTGAGCTTGGCAAGTCACCCACTATGGAAGAAATCTTCTCTGTTCCTTTGATACAACTGAAGTTTTTGTGATGCGAGTATTGGTTTTCAATGCAGCTTCTAAAGCTGTAACCCATAGTGGAATGGACAACCATCAGCCCAAGTGTCACTGACATCAAGATATAGTATGTTGGACATGCCATTTTGTCTAATAAATAAAATATTTATCCTTAGGGATTTATCCTTTGGTTTGGACGTCTCTGGATTTTATGGCAAGGGAACCTAATAACAGAACAAGACATAATTATTGTGTGTTAACATTATTGATTATTAATTGATTGATTATTTTTCAATCTACAATTTCACAGGTAAGTAAATAAATAGCTTACCTTACCACACAAAATGCTGCTTCCATGCACTCTCAATGTCGGAAGACTACACCCAGCACAGCGCAAAGGGGTTCATAGCTGAGAATGTAATCACATATTTACTAATGGTTGAATATGGTTACTGTATACAGTACATGAAAGAACTGATATGAACACATATTAAGTGAGCATAATATAATTTCTATGTTGTATTTGTCTATATTTTTATTGATTAGACATTCAATTTCCTTTCAATTTTGACTTTGTATTTGGCTATAATACATTTGGCCAATTTCAGTGTTATTTTCATAGTTTGTGTATTGCCAAAATCAAGATTTACATTAAGGCTGACTGCCTTTATTTCCACAATATTGTGTAACAAGCAAGGGAAGAAAAGTTTCGTAATGTTTCGTAAAAATAATAATAACAACGTGGTGAAGAAATACCTTACAGGTTAACATGAGACCCTAAGAAATAACCAGCAAACAGTCACAGCCAAATAATGGATAAATGCTGCATATCTGCAAAAGGGATGTGCAAAACTGGATTCCAGAAAATAAAAAGAATATGCTTTACTGAGAATATCTTAGTTCCTCTCAGTCTTTCAGATCCTTCTTCCTTATGTTTCACTTCATTAATTACAGAAAAGATCTGCATGGTCATGTCTAGATGGCTCTTTTTGAGGTAAACAACCTAACTTTTTCTTGCCACAGATTATTATTTAATATGCCACTGAAAAGGTGGTGTAGGCACACCAAGCTGATAATATTACATATCAGAAATATAAAGTAAAGTGATACATTGTGACTATCACAGTAATCACAGTAACCTTATCCAAGTTAAACTAGCAGTAGTGCTGCAATATGGTTTCAAAGCTGAGTGCTGGGCCATAAACCCTTGCGCCAAAATTTTATTTTCAGTTAATATAAAAAGCTTATATGGCTTTACAGAACAATGTTTAAATTATAAATATCATAAAAAACGGAATAGTTGTTATTTACAATATACCTGTATATATATATATACAGTATATACAGGTATATTGTAAATAACGGAAATATATATATATATATTTCCGATTGTTGTGATACGATTCCTGCAAATAGACAACATACTATTTCTATTTGCAGGAATCTTAAGCTATAGTTACGAAAAAATTACAAAAAAACAAAAAAATAGAAATAAGTGTATTCTTTTGGCATGACGGTCTCACCTGTTTTGTTCTCAGTATCCTGCTTCTTGTCTGTTCACCATTGAAGAGATTATTAAAAGAGGAAGGATAAACTGAATAGGAGTTCCCTTTTGCAGTGTTATCATGTGACCACACAGATCTACTAAAACATTTTAATAGTCATTTTTGTACAATTATAGTAAATAATTTCGACATATAATATAAATGTTTGAATACATAAATTTTATTATTTTTTATTATTTTATTATTGTATTAATCAAGTACAAATGAATCACAGCTAGTCATTTGTTTTCTACAGTCTACAATTTGTATCACTACCGTAATATGGTTGAGACAATTATAAAACAGGGGCCATGATTTCCATATGAACATAACCTTTCACAGGTGCTCTAGCCTGGTAATACCACCATGACTTGGCAGCTCCATAATATGTTCTGTTCTACAAATCAGTCTAGAAACTCTCCATTCAAAGTCATTTAGACCTTTTTCACAGTGACCTGGTGTCACCCAAGAGGGGTCCACTTTCTTTCTGTCCTGTTTAAATGAATTGTTGAAGTCCATGTCCACACTGGTGTTTTGAGTTAATGTGGCTGATTAGACTCAGATGTGGGTGGGTGCACACACTGCATGCTCAGTCTATGTTAGTATGTGACATTTTTGCTTTATAACTTCAACTGATGTCAAACCGACAGTCTAATCAGCCAACTAAACTCAGAGGTATAAGTGAATTAAGATTTTCTCTGTTTACAGGCTAGACAGGAATAAAGTGTAGGCCTACCCCTCTTCGGTAGCACTTCCAGGTCACTATGAAAAAGGTCTATTGAGGCGGTGATAATAGATGTCAATCAAGATTGGAATATATCTTCAGAAGACCCATGTGGCGATAATTTTTCAAACACAGGCACTTAGTTGCTATCAGCCCCAAATCATAGAGGTGGGGCTTGCAAAATCAAGGTGCTTTGTAACAAAAATAATTCAATGTAACATTGATCTTCTTCACTTCATTAATCATCCCCTTATCTTCTGTTCTCGTGCCATTTGACATAATCCGCAGAGGGGCAGGCAGGCCATGACCACCCAGTCATCACACACAGAGCCCTGCGGAGCAGAGATGGTTATCAATTTTGACACCATGGACAAAATTATCTCTTTGCAGGGGTAGTGTGTATTCACTGGCCACTGTGCATGTGACGGCTTTTGCACACCAAACCAGAAAGCAGAAATAGCCTAA
>JAODLI010016777.1:0-23369 GCA_027575585.1 Percopsis omiscomaycus
GTGAGTGACTGGCTGTTTGCAATTCGCAACAATCACCACTAGATGTCACTAAAAACTACACACTGGCCCTTTAAGTGAGGAACAGTATGGAGATTAAAAACATGCGTTTTAAATGAAGTCTTTCCTCTCTCTCCTCAGCATCCATACTGCGTACATTCAGTTTCCTGGGCTTTGAGATTGTGAGACCGGGTCATTCCCTTGTCCCTACCCGCCCCGACGCTTTCTTCATGGCTTACAGCATAGAGCGAGATTCCTCTGATGATGATTAAATTACGCTGAAATTACCCACTTGTTTTGTTTTTCTTCCGTTTTATTGTTTAGCATTTTTGGCATTTAATATTACCGAAGCTCAGTATTGTTGAGGTTTCCTGCAAAGTTTTTTTTTGTTGTTGTTAAATTTGAACTACTATGTGCTGTTTTCGAAATTATATTTGCACTAGTGTAAGATGTTATGAAACGGAATGTTAAAAAAAAAAAAAAAAAGCACCCACATGAAATCTGATTAATGCATACTCGCCACTGTATTCCTTTCCAAGATATGTAGACCTCATCCTTGCTATTCATCCCTGTACTCCCCAGTGATCATCTCTGATGTAATATTTATGGTTAAATTTTTTGTCATTAATCCTATTCATGTTATTTAGATTAACATTTGGTTATTTTCAGTTGATTCTATGTTTATATTTTTAATGTGTGCATGGATTTTAATTTGTTTGGATTCACTTGGCAGAAGTTTGCATGTTATAACTGTGCTGAATAAAATTGCTCACCTTAGAGAAATTAAGTCTTGTAACCCATCAGTTATTTGTAAAATCATTCTAATCAGTATTTATTCAAATAATCAGACAAAATGGCAAGTCAATGATTTGTTTCCTGTGGGCTCCTTTTTATTTAATATCACATATTAGCAATTATATTTGATCTGATCAATTAAATATTGATACGAATGAATACTTCGTATCAAGCAGCTGACCTATACATTTATATATCTTGTACCCTGTATTTATGTGTGGAACTTAAGATATCAAGACACTGCTACAAATCATCAAGAGCTTTAGTTACATAAATGCTTTCATTACTTGCACCTAGTTTCTCAGCGGTCCTCATCACTGTTTCACTGTCACAAAAGGAGAGGTACTGCATGCAGAGACAGTCCTCCCAATCAATAACAGACTGATCCTTGACCAACCCTCTCTCTGCAAGCTTCATCACAAGCAGGGCACACTTGGTCGCTAGCCAATTATTTATTGTGGTCTTAGGACCAGTGTCATTTATTTTGAACAGGTGACCAGGGGGTCCCCAGAGAAGAACCTGAAGGAAAGCCACCGTGTCGGCCATCTTAAGGCCACTGGCCTCCTCCTGTAGTCTGCAGGCTAGATCAGTCAATCCCTTTTTATATGGAGAGCTGGTAAGGTTTGTAATGGAGCCCTCTGTGAGAGAGGAAATGTTCTCCCCTGTGCGGAGGCAGTGTTGAAGTAGGGCTCCAGTTTGGCTGTTAATGGATGGAGAGGCGGGAGGTGGGGAGACATCAGGAAGCTGATGGGCTAACACTGCACGAGGGGTACCCCATTTTCTCCACAGCATCTGGGCTCCTTTCTTCCTCACTTTGTTCATGTTTTCATGCTGCTCTGTTTTCATGCTCACAGTTCCTTTTTCAGTGAAATCCTGTTCTTCCTCATACATGACTTCCATCTTCTTTCTAGGCCACACTAAGAAGATATTTTGGGCCCTAAGCTCAATAACAGCTGCTCCGTTGCTGCACAGATGCTGTAACCCCATTACCAACTGTAGGAAGAGAATACACAGCTGTCTTTCATACAGTAAAGTCTCTGAGGTCTGCAGTGACTGTGTTTCCTGGATAAAGTCTTCTAGAGTAAGTTGTGGCAGGTCTCTTTCAACACTTACACAGTAGCCCTTCTCTAGTAAAGATTGAACCGTAAGCAAATTGCTGTTTATAAAGTGAGATGCAATGCTGCCCCCACATGATGGCTTCACAGCAGTGCGGTGTGGGTCTGATTGAGTAGAGGTCAACACAGGCTCTTGTGTTTGCAACATGGCGGATTCCTCCTTCAGGACACTATCAGGTGCGAAATAAACGATGACCTCCTGAAGATTGACATGGGATGACTGGAGAGTGGTGTGTGCCATGTGAGCTGAGTTAGCTAATTTGTGAACCTGGATAAGGAGATAGAGATGTAGTACACTGATAAACTGATAGATAGACTGATAGACATATTCCATAAACCTTTGATCCCCTATCATAATCCATGTGTCTTTATGACTTGTTAGTGCATGTCGCCCTTGCTGTTGAAGTCTGGATTGCTTAACCATATGACAGTTTGGAGGAAGTGTTGTGGTATTTCCAAATCAAGGTGCATGACAGATCAGATGCAGTTGCACGCATTTGATAAGGATCTTTTTGAAAGCTCCCCCCAAGCACATTATAGCTACTAGCACAATAACCAGAATCTGAGAAGCGTCTTGCATGCCACATTCATATTGGTTGTCAACATGGGGTTTGGGATCCCTTGGGGGGGCTGTGAAATTGAATTTTTTACTTAGATGCATTTTTTTCACTGTCGTGGTGTGGTGTTTATATATTTCTAATATGATCTTGGACAGTGCATGTGTGACAATATCTATGCAGCACAAACCATATAAATGACGTGTGAGAAGTGTTAATATGAAGAGCATTAACATTACCCTGGCGCCAAGCTCTCTCCCTGGAAACCTGGGGCTGTGCAGGCTGTAGTACAAGTCATCTCCTATCTGCTTGGGCTTGTAACCTTCACGCAGCAGAAAATCATGGGGTTGATATGAGCCAACATCCCTCTCAATGCTTTCTCGTTGCAGCAGAATACTGGCCCTCACATTCTGTGCCATACTTCTAAGAAATAGAAGGTGGCGATGATGAATTTGCTGGAAAACAATAGTCTGGTCACTGAAACTGCTAAATAGATATGGCAGTTGTTCATCAGGCGTATCAAATGACAGCTGGGAGAGAGACGGTAACGGCAAGGGGCTTTTCACCGGTTTGACCACTTCCCTCTCTCTATGGGTTGGGACGTCACTTAACAATGCTAGCATGTAGAGGGGGTTGTCAAAGTTCTGTGGGTTTCTGTGCTGTAGAGGAGACATGGGGAAGAACGGCGAAGGTGGAGGTGCGTCGTAACCAGGGAGCGACATAAAGCGAGCCAGCCTTTTCTTAGGGACAGGTGGTGGGGTACCGTCCGAGAAAAACCTCTCCAGGTGGTATTTTGAAGGGTCTGGTTAACACAAAAAGGGAATTTCAAAATTAGACAATACTTTTAATTTGGTATTAATTAATATTGAATAATAGCAGCTTACAGACTCAGACTCAAACTCAGATGATGGTGTCTTGACAACAAGGATGTTAAAATGTATCTAGACACCCAACTTCCCGGCCTAGAGTACCACAATGAACCAGCAGATCTGTTGATATGCTCTTCACATTAATGAATATTTTACATCGAAGCCAGTTATGTTTCCTATTTTTCAGTTCTCATGAGAAAGAGGAACCAAAGAGAATGGAGGATCCGTAATAGCCTATGTGTGTTTTTTCCCTATGAAAATACTATTTGTATATGTTATGTTTATGTAGAAAGTCTACACTGTGTGGTTTGCCTAACTGAAATGGTTTCACACTATGAAACTTACCATAGCACCGGTGTATGGGGCATTGGATTGCATGGCAGTCAGTGGTTTCCGGGAACACATAGTTGTATCTCTGGTGCTGTGGACTAAGAGGACTGAAGACACTAGCATAAGATTCTTGATCCACACTGGAGCTTCTAGAATACTGACTTCTGTGTAGTATCACATTTTCAAAAAAGAAACACAGAACTTAGAAAATGGTAACAGCAAAGTACCAAACAAAATTTTGAAACTCATAATTACAATGTTAATTTTTTAATTCCAGTTGAACAGAGAGAACAACTAAACCCTTTATGCTTCTTTTGCAAATTGTGCAGTGTTGAGGGATACAATTAGGGGATGGGTTTGCCAGCCTATGTACCTACAGTATGAAAGCTGTCTTACAATGGGTGAAACAGTTATAGCAGTATAGCAAGTGCTAAGCGGTATATAGAAGTACAGTATAACAAGTGCTAACAGTATATAGCAGTATAGAAAGTGCTAACAGTAAATAGCAGTATAGCAAGTGATACCCTTGAGTAAGTAAACATTGAGGTAAAAAATATAGTGCCCTGTAAGTACTCTTGCTCATAGAACGATCCGGGAAAGGGATAAATAAGAGACAGAGGGAATGTAAGAGTGATTCTGGTTGCTGGTCTTACCTGTGTTGTTTGACTGGTAGCGCTGGGGGCCCCGTCTGTCTCTGTGCTGTGATGGAAGTCTTCGGCTCCATCAGCGTGCTATGAAGCTAGAGAGCACCTGCTCCTTGTATCTAGTAACCTGTAACTCACTATAACACGTAACACTAAATGCTTAATTTACTGGTTGTTTTGTTTCCTTCCCTCCACCCCGGTCTGTGTCTGTTTATCTGTGAAATAGAGCATCTGTGGAAATGTTACAGTTCACTCGGATATCTTGCAAACTGAGGTCAGTACCGGAAAACTAATTTCTGTAGTAAGGGCAGAACTGCTCTCTCTGTGCTAACCTCAACTCGACAAAATGAGGAAGAACAGTTAGATAAAAGCTCTTGACAGTTTGCGCTCTTTTATCTTTCCTTTTACTTAAGTTAGAGTAGGCCTTGGATTCAAGACTTATATTCAAAATGTCTCCTGATAATTTTTTCACCGATTACATTCTATAATAATAAAATAATTTGATTTTTTTTAGACAAACATCCCACAAACTTAAAAAAATATGATATCTAGCAGCACTGTAAATATAGCCTACTACAACTGATCCTGCATAGACTGAGGACCTTTCTTTCATTACAGTCGTAAATTATCCCTCACCCTATTCATGAAATCTGGTTATACCAGGCTAATGCCATGACACAATGAATCACAAATATTTGGTGCAAGAGGCTATTATGTCTCACTGGTATTCAATAGCAGTTCAGATTATATATTTTAACACAATAGTATTAGTCACTGCATCTTTGTGCTGTAGGTAGGATTTTAGAGCTATACATTTAGTGTAATTTGTTATAAATGCTATATCAGTGGATATCTATCAGTGAGTAAAATGCTCTGTGAATATCTGCTCTGCTTGATAGCACCATGACTCTATATAACTCGATATAACTAGATTTTGAGTGATTTTGAGTGATTTCCGACCCTGATTGGTCTGGTGAATTGCCTGTCAATCACATGAATGCATGCACACAGCTACAACAGGTTTGTCAATGGCGCTTCGCAAAGGCAGACCAACGGGCTCCATAGGGAGGGAGCAGAGGAGGAGGGGGAGTTTTTGGGTTGTTGATTTTCAAAATCTTACTCTCTTTCCTTCTTTTTTTTAGCTAGCTCTCGTTGCAACTCTGAAATCCTACCTACAGCAGCTTTAATGTATAAAAACAATTTGGTTGCCAAAACCAAACAACCCATTTAGGGCCTGAAGAGTCTTTTCATTTGTTTTTTCATTTGTCACGAATGACATACAACAACCTATGGCAACAACACAAGAGTCCAGAGTGAATTAACCACACATGGCAAAACAATGGACAGAGACAGACAGCTGAAGAGGAATATGTAGAAGGGCATGTGTAGGGGGCATAATCTAGTGGTCTGGTTGTTAAATCCCCCAAGTTTTGAACCTGTGAAAATCCTTTACAAGATGCCTAACCCCTACTCGTAATTGCCCTCACTGTAAGACGAAAGTTGTTTTTAATGCAAGAGTCTCCCATATTAGACAATTGTAATAGTAGACTCTGACTTTCGGGAACCCACTGCATTTACTAACAACAATGTTAAGATGAAAGGGTGAACCTTTGTGTCTAACACAAGCGGTGACTCACAGAATTGTCTTTAGACTTCATTCAGAGTGGTACACTCTGCTTAACTAATGACATTGATCTAAATTTATAAGCGTAGGGACATGAGGAGCTTCACTAAAAGGCTAAAGTAGGATAAAGTAGGCAACTGTCATTAAGGGCCGCCCCCATTGAGCCTCTTCATATGTTTACGTCGTCACACATTCAGTACACCTTGAAGCTACTGATGTGAAAAAGAATGGAGAACATTTTTGGAAAGAGATGTGAGGGATTCGTTAACGTTTTATAACTAATTGATGTATAGAACTCAGAAATGTATGGTCTTCCTGTTTTTGAACACACAGTTATTCAATATATGATAAGTTATGGTACGTTATGGTGTGGGTGTGATTTTCATGTAGATTTGTGACAAAACATACAATAGATTTTTGTTTTGTTTTGTAATTACACATACCGTGCAGACAAAGCTTTAAATTGTTGTGTGAATAGTAATGCTCACTACTCCTTTATTGATCTTATCAGAGTTTTGTGTCATTAAAGGCTCAGTACAGAATTAATTCACAACAATAAATGACAGAATTTCTTGACACACCATTTTATTTTCAACGGGAAAGCCAATTAGTCCCATTATTTGTCAAGCAAATACATTTAATGTAATGCAGATTACACCAGTGTAGCAATTCTCTCTTCATAGTCTGAATCAAGGTGAGTCATAGCAATTGTTTACTTTATCACTGCCTTTCCTGAAAATAGTAATTCATTTCTAACGATGTAAGGTGAAGTGCCGTTTTATGAGTTGATAAAAGCGTCGTTTGGGTTTGCTCTTGGTGTCTTGTTTAGGTGTAGAAGACCATAAGGCAGAAGTGGTGGAGGAAACAGCGGTGGTTTGTGTCTCTTCCTTTGATAATCCTCCTTCAGACTCTAAGTGAGTCACATCTTTAGGCAGTATCTGATCTCTAGCTGTTGACTGAGACTGAGAGTAAATAGAGTCACCTTTGATGTCAGTGGCTTGGGTCCCTGTCATTGGAGATCTGCTGTAAATGCAAGGCGTTTCATCGTCCTTTTTGAAGCGCCGCAGCCCAGCTTGGCAAAGCAGAGCTTCTTCACTAGCCATTTGGGGGCTCTGGCTCAAGGTGACAAAGCCATATGGGGTAGTGACTTTGGCTAGATGCGGGAGGGAGAGGGCAGCTCTGCTGGCAGGGTCCAGACAGTGTTGGGCTTCCGTGAAGCGGCACGGAAAAGAACCTTCCCTTTGAAGGAAGAACCTCCTTTTGTTTAAGGATACGTTACTTTGAGGTTTGCATTCTGGTGATGAACTGATTGAGGATGATGAGAGCGTACAATCAGTTGGTGAAACAGATTTGGACAAAGCAGACTCTGTTCCAAGATTCTCCAAGCCTTCATCTCTCTCTACATCATCTCTCTGGCTCACTTTGATAGTCTCTGTTGATTTGTAGCCAGCCTGGACAGACAGACTTGGTATGGTGAACTGTGGGATGCTGTCAGGAGTCAGGATGTGTGTAGAAATGTTGTCGTGAGTTGTCTGTAAGTCTGATCCGAAAGAATTCCCCAAAGACTTCGCACTGCTGGTTGCCCACAAAAGTGCACGCATCCCTGCGCTACTGTGCCGGCGTGCTGTGAAAAAATCATCTGAATCAACAATTTTGGTTCTATTGCAAATAGCTCCGATGCTGATTGTCCGTGTCACAGTCCTGATGTTCTCCATTGTGAATGTTGTTTTCCTCTTTTTCCTCCCAGATAGGACTGAAGACTGTTAAAGGGACTGAACAGAGGCTTTTTATACTTAGTTCAGCCCCCCACTCATCTACCACTCAAAGCACAAACACATGCGTAAATGTGACGAAACGAAGTGCCGGAAGAGCTTACCAATAATGGCCCTTCTTCAGCCTGAGAGCATTGTTAAGCCAATCTTTTGAAAACCTCTCAATATTATTAGGGCTGTAGAAAGCTTCTGGAAGCCCATTGTTTATCAAGTATAGGCTCATGTATTTTAACCATCATTGACAATTAGCCTCTTTTTCTAGTTCAGATGTATGTATTGCTGCTCTGCTATCAGTGTGCACAAGCTAGAAATGCCCAGAGAATGAGTTGTTTACTCCCTATTCCCATGATCTATTCACATTAAACTTAAAAAGGACAGTTTAGACTGTGAATTATTCTATGGCTGGGGAAGCGCATAGGCCTCTAGAGGCCTACGCCCGGGTTAATTGGTAGGGCTTACTCATTGGCCGGCACTGATTGCACAGGGTGCGTATGTCTGCATCGACTGGCTACATCACGCAAACTTCGGGGTAAAGGTTACCCAAACATATAGGCCTACTACCTGTTGTTTCCAGTCTCCACTCGCTGCACGATGACCTCCGAACAAAGCATCCACACAATCGAGCAGGAACAGGAACAGGAGGATGAGGAGCCGCAGCACCATGTGCAAGATGTTGAGGTACGCGGTTTGTGTAATTTATGATATCTTCAAGTGTATTCTCAGTACAACGCACTGTGCACGCTAGTGTCGGTGCGCTAGCTGGCTAACTATGATGTTACATTATGCTTTTATGTCTTTAACCATGTCCGTTTACTTCTCTACTACAGGGTACAGTTGTTGTAAGGAGAGACGGCATGCTAAGCAATGTGTTTTACCGCCTTTCACAGTTCTGGCCAGTCAGCATCGTGGTATGTTATCCTATTAAATAAATATAACAAACACCATGTATTTGCTGCTCCTATATTTAATAGGATTTACATCTTATTAGGTACGCGCGTGCCGTGGGGTACTGTGGATGTTTGGATTTACGCCTAGAGACAAACCTCGGACTAGTTCGTCAGCGACTACTCCAGGACGCCACAGTGTTACGGGCCGCAAGCGTCTTCATCCGGTCACCCGCCTGTTTCTATCGATCCTTCCCCGCCGCATACAGGGCGCTCTGGGCTACCCAGTCTCCACCAGCATCGGTTGCTCCCTCTCCCCAGGTAGGTATAACGTTCACTTTAAGGCAAACTGCTTATCATTGTATGCATGTGTGAATTATGCTGGCTAACTCTCTCACTGTCGATGTGGTGTTGCTGCAGGCAGAGGGGAAATTAGATGAGTCTTACTGACTAAATAAGAAATCATCTTTTATTGAATCCACAACTCCCGGTTAGGAATCTCTGCCAATAATGCATGTCTTTCTACAGAAATGCGAGTTTCTCCTACCAAGCCATGTGGGAAGGGCAGCAAGAGGAAGCAGGATGAGCTGTATGATGAAGAGGAACCAGAACAGACTTGGGTGGAGAGCCTCAATCAGGAACTGCGTGAAGATGAAGATTCAGAGGAGGATCCAGACTACCAGGTTTGTTCAGTGGGCTCAACTCAAAATGTCGCTGCAAAATGTCGCTGAAGCTTCTTTAGAAAGCTACCTTTTTTTTTCTGCTCTTAAAACTCTTAACGGAAACTCTCAAACCTTCAACACTGTAGCTTCCTTACATCAGTGTTGTGTACTTTTGCTGAGTCTAAGGCTCATGCTATGCTCCAGTTATGCTGGTTGAAAAATTAAACTGTTGCAGTGTTAAAGATGTGGTTTCGGATTATGAAATGGCAATACAGGTTTCCTGTTTTTATACAATTATTCCATGCTGAACATCAGCATGAGGCTGTATGGTGCAGGTGAATTAACCAAATGGGGATCTAAACCTGCACAAATCCACTATTTTTCAGCCTAGTACAATAGAGACCGAGAGCGAAGAGTACCGTTCACACAACGACACAGAGAGTGACATTGAAGTTTCAGAGGAGGGCGTAGTCATCATCGAAGACCTTACAATGGTAACTTAGACTTCAGTAGAGTGGTGTGACAAGTGTGCAGCCACTCAAACGGCTATCCTTTGTTTTACAGGAGGATCTCCCCACCATGGATGACTGAAGTTGTCGTCATCGTGCAGTTCTGATGTCATATTTTCCATGTGATTTGTAATTTTGTAAGTTTATACTCGTTTCAATAAATATTAGAGGGTTTGATCTTGAATCACTGACCATGATGTTCTCTTGCCTCTCCACTTGATGGCAGCAGTGGAAAGTGTAGCTTTACTTGCAGGACCTGTCAAATGCTTGTGCCTTCACATGATGCATACACTCACCAGCCAATTCATTAGGTACACCTCGCGAAACTAATGCCGTCCAATACAACAGTCCTGCAATAAATCCTCTTGATGATTGTTATAATGTTCAGTTTATGTTAAAACCCTAAAGAGGTGACGATTAAGCTGATTTTGGAGGATGTAGTTTGTATTAATTTGTAAGATGAGAAACGTGGACCGAACTTCTGACACGTCTTAAAGTTTAGTGTTTTTTTTCAATGCTAGCTTCTTCTTAAATGAAGAAAAGCTTTCTAAGCATTGCACTACCTGATGTAGGGGAGATGCCAGTGCCAGTTAAGTGCTATGGCTGTGTTCAAGGGAGTCTGGGAGATTGCATATCCATCCAGAAAACACCTGGATGTTGTGGATTTTCTCCCCTCATTTAGCACGTGTGCAAGTGCTGCTATCCTTGTCAAATACTCCTTGAGAAAGCATGCAACAGTTGAGGAATGTATATTTTGTAGCTTGAAAAAGGGGTTTGACTACATTGTAACTTTTTTAAATATGTCCTCCACAGCAGGTGGTTATAAACAGCACCCCCCTTTTTCGTGGCAGAAAATTCTGGCATTAATTATTCTTGCCCCATAATCTTACTTGATCTCTTACTATGCCCTGTGGGGTGTCTTATTTTGACAAGTCAAAACCTTTTCCCATTACCTCCTCCCCTGCCGACGAGCTGCATATGAAACACTGCTACAATGGCCCTAATAGGCCTGCATATATATATATATATATATATATATATATATATAAAAACGAATTGTCAAAGTTTGTATACTATAAAGCTCAATATATTTTAGCAGACGCTAAGTACAGTTAAAGACCAATTATTTGTATTAAGGAGCAGGTAGGGCTTAGGCACCTTGCTTAAAGGTGGATGCTCGACCTTTGAACACGAACCCATGATCTCTTTTTATCCTCAACATTGAAAAAGTTGTTCTCACCAGCTAATGGTGTGCATCCTACCAACACAACCAAACCTTGGTCAGTGGGGAACTAACCATGGTCATATCCAAGCACAGTACATGGATCAGAATACCTCAAAATCATAACCACTCTGTAATTGCTGTAGTTTGTCCATCTCACCTCCTTGTACAGTCCAATCCAATTGAAAGAGACTTTATTCTAGTCATGGTGGTGTTATCTTCATGATAATGGCCTTTTGGCTGTTCCAGGGTCTGTTCGAGGTCTGCCTTCTAGTCTAAGACCAGAGGTTTTATATGGCTGTAATTCTTAGTGAGTGATGCATATTGTGTTTCTGTTATTTCAGATAAACGTGACTTCCCCAGTACACGGTAAGTAGTTCTGCATGGGCACAAAAAGTGCCATCTGTCTTCAATTTAAGTCCATAAATGTTTGTGACTTCTCCAATGTGCCTCACCTTCTATTGTTCCCTTACAAATGCAAATGTCACCTTACTAAATCTATAGAGAGTACACTGGGATGACTTACACAATTGTGTGTGTGTGGCGAAAAGCAGAAGTGATGGCTGGATCCCATAAAGGATTGATGCTCCCTATGGGTTTCTTCTCTGTCTGGGCGTTTGAAGGGTAGACCACTCAGTCTAGGGAGGGAGGGAGGGAGAAAGAGAGAGCCTCAACCTCTGCCTTTAGTGTTCCCAGCCACTGGAGACCTCTTTTAAACCTTTTCTCTCTCTTTTTATACTGTAGGGCGAAAACAGAGACGGGTATAAAATGTGTGCTGTAGAACAAAGGTAGCCTATCTCTTTAGAGTAAATGTAGTGTTTTGTTGTGGTCCTTTTTATTCATCACTACTTGATTTGTTAAGGCTGTTAAATTACATTGTTATGTTTATACCAATACCTTAGCCTCATGGCTAATGTTAACCTCCATAGATCGTGGTTTGTTGTAATGCTCTCACACAAATACAGATGCGCACAAGTTCAAGTGCGCCCACCGGGACGCTGTGACATGGTTGTGCTGTCACCTTGAATGAGTGACAGCAGGTGCTGCCTGCTTCCCCCGTCCCCCCTCTATGACCTGCAGGCTATTATCTGCAGCATTACAATGTGACAGTGTAATATCAGCAGACAAAAGGAGCCCTCGAAACCTGTTCCTTCCCTCTGATCCCGTTGCCTCCCTTTCTCTTTCTGCTCTTCTCTTTTCTCCACTATAAAGGTGCATAGACGTACAGACAGACCCCCCCACCCCCCAAAACACACGCACACACCACACAGAAGCCTCCATTATCTTTTAAAGGAATGAGGTATGAAGAGAGGAGAGCCTCATGGTAATAACAGTAAGGATCCTCTTTTAATTCTTTATTATTTTTTTAAATAGTGCTTTAAGATAGATCAAAGTTGGTACATGAGCGCCCGCCACATAAAGGCCCCATCAAGTTCCATTTTTGGGTTTGTTAGGGTTTTGTTGGCCCTAACACAGATTTTTCTTTCCGCCCTTTTTAACGACACTGTGCTCCTTGGTCACATTATCAGCATTAAAGGGCTACGCCACTGTTTGTGCTGCCACAGTCCTCGTATGTCCTAAGGTGAGCTGATGCCAGCGTGTCCCGTGTGTCAAAAGATGTGTGTTGTTCATTTACAGTATTTTCCATCCGACCTACCAACAAACAAAACCAGGTCTTTTAGATATGTGTATGAAGAGTCTGCATAAAATAGGCTGCAAAACAACATAATGTTACTGTTCAAAGCACACATTGAAAAGTCATCAAACATTTACGATGTTTGAAACATTTTAAATAGAGTGTTGTCTTTATTCTAGTGTCAAACCACGTATAATGTACTATGTGTGTATTAGTTACCTAATTTTAAAGAAGAAAAACAGTTAAGGAACCACAGGTAAACATTAACCTTCACTTACAGTACAGTATGATCTACATGAGGACAGAGGAGCATGTGGTGTGTTTAACTCATCCTCTTACTTTTTCTTTAGCTTTGATTTATTCACACCTGTAGATTTTTCTATTGGAGCGAATTGATAGCATAGCATAAATACATAAATAATGTGATCATTGGTTTCCATGGAAAATCCATTTACATTGTCTCAGTGATTAATTATAATGCTACTATTGTTAAAATTTTTATAACATGCTGTAACTGAATTTGATGTTACTCATATTTAACAGCGATTTACTTGACTTTGTGTGAAATCTATAGGCTGTCACACTTTTTTGATATACCAGTACATTTCAGGCTGTGTGGTTTTGGCTGCAGTTAAATAGCCCAGCACAGCACGCCTAGCTAACAATGCTGTGTGGATCTGAACGTCTATGATTTAGCATGAAATTGGTCAGTTGTGTTTCATCACAATGACAAAAAGATCCTTGCTAGTGGCAAAGCTTAAAGACAAATAAAACAAATGTATTTATTGGACCCCAAAACTTAGCTGTCTGCTGGCTCTATACCTCTGAACATTGTGTTATTGTAGGGATGAATAGTGTTTCTCATGAAGACGTTTGGCGTAATGTGTTTGCTATTAGCCCTGTTTTTCAAAAGGATCTTGAATCACATTTCTTACATTCTTTTATCATCCTTTTTTTAATCAGTGTTTTTTAGGTCATCGGTAGCTTCAGATGACACAGATTCCCTGTTTTCATTAGTATCAAAGAGAATAATATACTACAATTGCCGATTGTCCAATTAACCCAGTTTTTCTGGGGTGCATGTGGCATAATGTAGGGAAGAGGAAGCTGACAAAGTGACTGACGTCAGTTAGGAAAGGCTAAACCTTTTTTGGCTATATCAGTGTTTGAGGCATCCAAATGTTTAGTGTTTATACTGCATTGTATTGGCCAGATACAGTATTTCTGGCTGAAAGTGCACATAGATTTGGACACAGCGCCGCTTAGACCTCTGTTACAGCTGTTTATAGAACCGTGTCCGCTGTGGGTTATTGTCTGCTGTAGTTTTGTTCATTGTGTTTCCCCTACATCTCAGTGTAGGACGGTGCTTGAAACACAGAGCCAAGTGACAGTGGCCATTATATTGAGTGGGAATGTTTACCTTCCTCTTTGTCACAGATGGGCTGCGCTTTGTTGAACTCACGCAAACACACAAACACACACACACGGCTTTGATGTGCCCAGTGGTCCAAATGAGATTTGTCATCTTTTCAGACAGAATCACTACTCATTCGTTTTCCGTCTGTGTATGCATTTACAGACGCACATTCACACATACAGATTTGGCCTGGCTGCTGCCAGATTAACTGTGGCCTGCCAGAAGACTTCCTATGAATGATTCAGGTCATTACAAATATGAATTTCCCTTGTGGCCCCACAGCCCACAATGACCAACAATTTTTCTCTCTTTTTTTTTGCGAGAAGAAAATGGCCTTATTGCTGGACAAGGAACAGAGGTTAGAGTGTTTGTTAAAGAGTGTTTGTGCGCATGTGTGTGCACGCTCGCTTACTCGTGTAGCCGGGTGAGTGTGTTATCGATTCGAGTAAGATATTAATGTTTCAATAACCTTCACTTCCACTCCTTATTCTGGCTTCTCCTGCTTCTGTCGATAAGAGTTGTTATTGCTGTGCCAACAGGAAATTAAAACGGGGTTCTAATGAACACTTTTCAGCTTAACAAAAGCAAACAAAATAGGAAAAAAAATGTAGACAGACAGACAGACAAACAGACATATATATATATATACAGTATATATATATATATATTAGATCATATGCTGTCTGAAGAGTCCTTTTAAACCTCTTCTGTCTGTCTGCCAGATGATTATTTGACACAAAGCTTCGTGCCTGCTGTCCTTCAGAAGGAAACGCATGGTCTCTCAGCCGTATCTGTGATTGATTTTTAGCTCTTAAAAGGCCATGAAGGGCAATAGACTGTCTGGCCTTCTCCTCGCCTGTATCCCCACACTGGTGCGACAGTATGTATCATTCAGAAAAGACTGCATGTTCTTTTGGAACAAATCAGGTTACAGTGGGATGGATGGGGTTGTGTTTAAAACTAGTGTGAATAGAGAGAGAGAGGGAGAGGGAGAGAGGGAGAGAGGGAGAGAGAGAGAGACTCCACCAGACATAGGCGTCAAACTGGCTTTGAAGCATTAGCAGTTAGGAACGGGGAGCTGGCAACTGTGGATGCGCTGCAGCACTCCAACCTCCTTATATAACATACGCATGATGAATGTAGGCAGAGGCTTGCGAGCACCTCTGGGGGGGGGGGGACCGCCGGGGCGCACAGCGGCCCTCTAATACATCGATATACAATAGGCATCTGACAGGTCTAAAAATACACAGAAGATCAGGAAAGAATGCAGTAAGAGAGCGCGAGCTCGCTAGGGATACCGATTGTGTCTTACCAATTTCCCCCCCTACTTCCTGAAATACATCTAGGGGGCCGAGTGTCATCTTTTGTTCACTGCTCCAGCGTGTGACTGCCATTGTCTGGAACACATGCAGTGTTGCATGCAGCTACAGTAGGATAAGCAGTGGCAGCGCCCGGCAGAGGTTCTGTTACACGTATGGTGATTACATAACGTCGGCTCACTTTTTGATTTATGGGAGAGGCACTTCCTGCCTTTGTCCACTGTAATCCCTTCACTCATTTTCCTGCCCCCTCCCCCAGCGCTTTCTCTCTCTCTCTCTCTTTCTTGCTTTATCCCTCGGATGGGTGTATTTGCAGTGTTATTTGTCCAAACTGTGAGCGTTGCCGTCCTCAGCTTAACTAAACTGACCAAATCGTCTGTGCTGGCAGGCGACGGTAACAAGGCTACAGGAAAAGAAATGTGCAAAAATCAGCAGTTAGGTGTTTGAAGCTTTGCATTATAGATGTGCTTTGTGCGTTTGTGTGTGTGTGTGTGTGTGCACACACATAGTACATCTCTGGTGTGTGTGATAGCCTGTGTTAGTGTGGTTGTGGGCATTTTTGTGATATGTTCCAAATGAATATGGCTCATAATATACACAAGTTATTTCTGGTGCAATAGTACTGTGGCCTGCATGTGTAAAAATCACCATCTATCTAGCTAAAGCAATATATGGCCATGTGTTCACCTAATACTCCCTTAAATTGATTTAAAAATCCACTTACTGAAATATAAACGCACTGATAACACTTCTCTATTCGGTTAGACCCGGCCAATGGGAAATGTCCTCCTTTGGGTCCACCTTATTGGTTTTTATTGTATTTTTCCAGATTCATTCGTATATAGCTGTTGGGTCACGGTTGAAACCACAGTAAACCAAAGCTTTCTAATCCTCCCACTGCCCTCTCCTCTGCCTCCATCTGCATATGATGTGGGAGGCTGTTATGTGAACTCCGTGATCTGATCTGTGTGAATACTGTAACCGCACACACACACACACACACACACACACACACACACACACACACACAAACACATGTATTGTCTAGAGACTCTAGAAGTATGAATTCATAGACACAGAGAGACCTCATCTTATCTCATTTTTCACCAGTTCTAAAAAGAAGTATTTTCTTCTCTTTTTACTGTTTGCCTATTTTCTATGCCTGCAGTCAATTTCGCATGGTTTACAACTGCATTCTTTTTCAAAAATGGGAAGATAAACCCAGTGTTGTTTCTGTGATGTTAAAAATATATATATCAGTTTTTGAGTGGTGTAATTTATACGTGGAACAGTGTTAGATAGATTTGACACAGCATGCTTAACACAGTAACAAGTGACATAATTCTGTATCAGCAGTTTCCCCCCCAGTAGTGTGTGTGCAGGTGCTCTTGCATATGTATGACACTGTGTGCGTGTGTGTGTGTGTGTGTGTATGTGTTTGCATTAAGCCTTTATGTCATGCGTAACCTATCTTAACTTAATAGTAGCCTACTAACCTAAGCGTCCAAAGCTCTACTTCCAAAGTGCAAAGACTAAACAATTTCACAGAGAGTTGGTTATCTTCCTTAGGTCCTTTTTCTGCTCAATAAGCTCCCAGAATACATTTACCTTTCTGCTCTGTTGGTACAACCAAGCTCCCATAATCCTCTCTGACACTTTCCACCTGCTGGATGTTCTAAATCTCTTATACGTTTCTTTGAATGAGCTCTAGGGAGTGACATCTCTAAGAAGCCCACTCCAAACATGATGCTTTATTAATCAGTCAGAGTCCCGTATGAACAGAATTTACAGTACGTTCAAATTCTCTTAAAATGCTGCATGCAACCCCTTATCCACTCAGGGGTGTTACATTTTCATCAGACCGAATCTGCCTTTTGAAATTTACATAAAAAAATATATAAATAGCCTATTTGTGTACTTTTGAGTTTTAAGTCCCTCCCCCATTTCTTCTTTGATAGTAATGGTAGAAATGAGCAGTGCGATGGAGCGAGGCGAGGTTCACTCATCCTGCCCTCTATTGCCTCCAGCCGAATTCTCCTTATTTACTCCTGACAGCTTCAAATTGAAACTGTGATCACATTTTCCACACCATTCCTCAACCCCTCTCAACTCTTGAATTGGTTCTGTCCCTGGGGGGGGCATCTTTTTCCTCACCTAGTTTCTATTCCTTTTTTTTCTTCCTCTCACACTTCCTATCCTTTATACTAGTTTGTCTTCCTCTTTTTCATTCCATCCCTCTCTCTGCTACCGGCCTGCCAGTAGTCTTCATGGCTTCATCGGTAGCTGAGTCCCCCCACACCGCCACCTCTATCTGTATCTATCTGGAAGGAGCAGACCATTCAATAAGATTGAAGACCGGTATGGGCGGACTAGTGATTGGGTTAGGAAAACAGAGCAGAGGGAAGGTGTATTAATCACCCCAGTGTATTTGTAAGGATGGATCAGCTGGAGTGCAGGCGCAGACAGGTGAGACAGACACGGAACACCTGGGCTTCGTTATCGCGCTACTGCACTTAGTAATTTTAATGAACAGAATAGTACAGCGCCTAGCGCCAACCGACAATTCCCCAATTCTCCTGCTTATATTGCCACGGCAGGAGGGTAGATGAGAGGATGGGAAACAGGTGTGAGGGATAGTTGGGGTGCGTTGGTGATGTTGACGGCCGACGGCCGGTGGTTAGTATACCGGCGAGCTCGAACGGGGAGGGGTTGGGAGGGGAGGGGTGGGGAGGGGTGAGGAGGGGTGGCGGCTCCCGTTCTTACAGTTTTTCTCTGGCTGACAGCTATACAGACAATTCAGTCATTACTGACAGATAAGGTGGAAGGAGAGGCTCTCCTGCCCACCGATTAAATATGGGTTGTTTGTTTGATCCCTCTATCACAGGTTTTGAAGAATTGCTTGTAAGTAAACGACTGTATAAAACTACAATCTCAAACTTTTCCCATATGAATATATTTATCTGTTGCTATTTATTATTTATTTCTTGAGGTTATTCATTTCATCCTACCCCCTTTTAAAGCCACAATGTGCAAGATCTTTAAGTGAAAACTGCCAATATGTAATTTGTTGGTTTTAAATGTCGCTATTTTGTTTGTCCAGCCCGCTGGAAAAAGCATAGCATCGAGAACTTGTACCCACAGGAGGAGTTGTGTTTTAAACATTGACCAATGAGACCAGGATCTGCAGGTAGCTAGCCATTTTCTTTTAGTTCTAATTTAACACTAGGATCACCGTGCGGGTCTGTAACGTGTGATGAGAAGTGCAGGCGCGGAGAAGCAGGAAGGAGACGGTGACGTAAGTGTTCAACGAGCCGAAGCTTCGTACTTTTAATAATAGCAAAGTTTTACAGGCAAATGTGCAAAGAAAAGCACTGCATATTGTTATAGTTGTAATTATGTGCTTATTACTGTTATTGATATGTATATATATATATATATATATATATTAGATACATTATATAGAATATTATATTTATCACTAATATTTAACTACAGATTTTTTATCAATAATGTGACAATTTGTCTTATTTTGAAGAAGATGATCCACCTGTGATAAATGTAACCTCTAACCCTCATGTTGACATAGCAGAAAGTAAAAAGTTAATTTCACCCTAATGCAACCCTAACCCTAATTTAACCCTAAATTAATGTAGGGTTACAGACTGTATTTTCAGAGCTGAGTTTACAGCACCCACTTTTCAGTGATCTGCCCACACAGTTGTGAGTTTTCGAGTCACGTGATTCCTGGCAGAGTTCTCTCGCAGCTCTGATCTGAAACTCGATACCTGAAAAAGACAATCTAAGTATCCGAAAAAAGCCATAGGGCAGGCGAGCTTTATCTCGGGAAAAATTGTACACAATCAATTTAATTAATAATGATAATTTTCCATAGCTGAAATTTGTATGGCAAGAATATACAATTATTTTAGTTTAGCCTGCGCAGAAGGCCAAGATTAAGTGGTGGATGCTCCTGTTTTTTAAGGGGTTATGTGATCCTCCTGTCAGACCTGGAGCAGGTTTCTAAGTAGGCTATCTACAGTAGCCTATATTGTTGTTGCCCATTTTGGCATTTAGCTGATTAGTTACGTTATATCCGCTTTGCAAAACATATTTGTTTTGCATTTGTTTTACCATTGTAAATTATTGTTGCTGCTCTAAAATAAAGTAATGACATGAGAATTGAGCTTGTCTACATACTCCCATGTACAGTAGCCTACATGAAACAAAACTGCGCTTCATAGTTATTCAATTGTTGCCGTTATTTTGCAATATATATATATATATAAACTATACATATTAAGCTAGAAATATAAATCTTATTCACATCTGACATAGGACATACAACCTGTACGAGGAAGCCCCTCCAAATCGCAGCCTTGGAAGGCAGAACAGAACATGGCAGAATTTCACAGAAATAGATGCACAATAACTTTAAGTGAGCTTGTCTTGGTGTGTCCTGGTTGAACATTTAGGGATAATGGGTGATAAAACTCACATATCTTGGAAAATTCATGAAAGGAGGGTTCTGAAATTTGATCGAGTACACATTTTTACATTTATTTTTCACTTTGGTAAAATATGAAAATGTAGCTAAAAACGTGCATATTGCAGCTTTAAGCTAGTTCCAAAAACAGACCTCCCTGCTATACCTTGTCTTCTGTAACTCCGCCCAGCCATTCTACCTGCATTCGCATAGACATGCAAACCCCTTTGATTGACATCCAGGAGGTATGGCCCCTCCCTTTGAGCTTTTGTGATTGGTTACAAAAATGAGTTTCCCTGAAAAATATTTGTGATTTTTTTGTACACAAATTATTATATATATATACTATATATATATATATGTATAAATAACACAAATGTAGGCAATTTCCCTCCCATTTTCAGTCTCTCACACAGATGCATGCTCTCTTAGTTCACCTTCTAGTTTTTAATTTAAAGTCGTTTTATTGGCATCGATGAACACAATTTATTTGAACTTTGTGGGAGATGACATTCAAGATAGTAAGTAATGACAGTAATAGTAGGTGTTCCATCACAGCACTATGAGAGGACAGATGGCTCATTCTGAAGAAACACACATACACACAGAGTTAATTAAACACGTTTTAGTGCTCACAATGGGCAAGGACACCAGATTTCAAAACAAATCTAGAAACAAAAGGAAATTGCATTAATAGTGAGTTGGTTTTTTCATCTCCTTCTCTTCACTCTGTTTTATCTCCTGATCCATCCGACGCACACAGAGACACCTTTAATTCATTCCCCTTACAGTACCTGTTGCCCACCTTCTAGACTAGAGGATGATAACAAAATGTCCTGGAGCGGCCTACGGCAATGTGTGTACGTGGTGGCTATGACAGCTAGGCACTTTGTTTGAGCCCTGGCCGTGTGCCCAGACTTGCTCTACCATGATGTTGTGGCCAGTGGAGTGCTTGGCTGGGTTTCACATTGCTCATTAGATGCCCCAGTGGCAAACAGTGCTGCAAACAGAGACAAACATGGAAACACAGGCTTAGGCCCAAGCCCACATTTTCGGGAGCTAGATAGAGCACCGCTCTTGATGCCCAGGGGTGACACATTAGGCAAACTTGAGGGTTGTGTGTCTTGTAATGGACAGATGGCACAGCTATTTTATCTGTATTTAGACACATTGCATTGCAAATCGAGCATTACACATGTCCTTTCAAAGAGACATATTTTTGGTGATTGCTGTGTAGCGTGCCTCGTTAGCTTGAATCGGGAGTCACAACAGTTAAGATTGACAGAATTGACAGAGGGATGCAGGTAACACACATTCAATGTTAGAAATGAGAAAACATTTTCAAAACTAACTAAAACACTGCAGTCTGGTCTCAATGGAAAATGTCTAGAGACCCACGCTATAGGCGACCTTTTTCTTTGACCTCCTGAAGAGGTGGTGAAAAGAGACAGGGAAACAAATAGAAATGTTAACAGTTCATGGTGCAGGCAGGTGGTACAGATTGTATATTGCTATAGGAGAGCTACATGCCTGCAGTGCTATGAATACAAAACAGGTGGAGTAAATGACAATACATTGATGTCTTCATTACAATTGCTCAAACCTGAATACAGGGGTCAGGTACCTTAATCTCACTAGAATAAATGGTCCACTTGGGAAAACGTCAGAGGAATAACAATGTAGGTGCCCTTCTAAATGGAACATGTGATATTGAAGTCAGGGGATGATGTGGGACACACAAACACACACACACCTACTGTATCAGGTTGTAAAGAAATACTGACAGCATGCAGATGCATAACTGTTGTTGGTGTAGTCTGAAATGCTAAAGCTATTGAGGAGAATGTCAAGGTTGTTTGCTTTGATAATGGCAAGGTTTTGTGCCTCCGTGGGCCATATAATCACTGTGTCATACGAATGATGAATACATTTGCATATACATGTTGAAACCAGCAATTACAGTTGCAAAGAATCACTTTAAACTAGCAATTCTTCTACTTGAATATCTTAGCTTTTTCTGCTTTACCTTTTGTGTAATCCAGCAGTGTCTATTGTTTGCAAAACATTGGTGACATCACTCTAAATTTGTTATCTTCTATGCTGAAATAATGTATTATGAAACATTTAAAAGCCTTCTTTAGTAACATCATGTTTAGTGTAGAAATGTCATGGCTATCTTTTCAGAACTGTCACTGCAGTGTGGGGTTTGTATTTCTATTCATAGGGGTTTTAACTTTGAGCTGGTGGACCTAAGTTGATCTGTGGTTGAGGCTTAGTGATGAAAGGCTGATAACATCGGGTGTGATGGTGGTGGGGATGATGTCATAGTATAAATGTAAATAAATAATTATAAAAATGATATTCTTCTCAACTGAGCTCAAGCTAGTTGTTGTTTATATGGTCTATAGTATACCATTTCTGTTGCAGTTTTGTGTTGCATCTTTCATCGTTTTCCTCCCCCCTTTTTTTCTGCCGACCTCAGCTTCGTCACGGAGCACGCGTCCGTGACTAATTTTTCACCCACACCTTCCTTTGCTGCCTCAGCTAGTTCAGGGCTAAAAGCTATGTTTGATGGATGAGCTCAGCTGTTGTATGTGTTATTTCTGAGCTGCAGTCATGTTTTATGTATTATTTTGTTTCACTTATGTTTCTGTGTACCACACCCTACACTCTCAGAATAAAAGGTACAGTGAGGGTACAATTAAGTTTTTTACTTTTCTGTACCTTTATTTCTGAGAGTGTATCTGGGACAAGCATTGCATTTTATTTCCCAGTGTCCCACCTCTGCTTGTCCACAGGACAGGCGCACACACTGCCTGTTGCCTTGGGTAGAAAAAGTGATGGTAAACTGACTAGGAGCGTGTTAATTTCGGTGACTCAATAAAGCACAGTAATGATCTACAGGGCTTACTCCTGAAGCTGAGATAATCAATCAACTCATATGGTGCCCAAGCCAGACCTCTATCATCAACAGCATTTAGATACATTTACATTTACATTTACGCCATTTAGCAGACGCTTTAATCCAAAGCGATTTACAATTAGTACATTTGTCAACAGTTGAACTGGTTAACCACCAGTTTTTTCAAGCAAATAACATTCTCCTAAAATAAGCACAGCATCATGTAACAAGGTTACTTCACCTATGCATTTGCACAACATTACTCGAAAGTTATCATTCGCTCCGCAAAACAGTCAATAATCGCAATAGTCAAAAGTTATCATTCACATTTTTAAAACAGTCAATAAGTGCTAACTGCAAAGTGCTTAATATTCTTAGAGCTGATCTAACAGAGTAGAAGGAAGGAATTGTTTTTTTTTTTTTTACATATAAAGGGAGGAAATGAGGGTAGAATAAGGATTGTTATAGTGGGATTAATGCTATGAGGTAGAAAGATTGGTGGCCGAGGTACTAAGATGGATTTTGAGGTGGGTTTAAAGTCTCTTGCGGAAGGTCGGTAGTGACTCTGCTGTTCTGACCGCTGCAGGAAGCTCATTCCACCATTGCGGCGCCAGGACAGAGAAGAGTCTGGA